>QFEX01000020.1:13006-23577 GCA_003316505.1 Suillus alpinus
GCTAAATCGGCGACAACACGTGACTGAGACTTGAATTACAAATAGTTCATGAACGCTGGCGGACGGCCGTGAAGGACCAAAAGAGGCGTTGCAGATCACTGGGCAGTCCCATCGAAAGTCGGCCCTGGTGGAACATTCGATACGATGTTGCCGGATCTAGTAGCAAGGCTGGGCCTTCTTGATGCGGCCATTCGAGGGAAGGCCAATGGCTTGGTCACCATACAGCGAGCAGCATGTGTATATTATGTGATGAGCGCTGGTGATGTGTGACCCAAGATGAGGTATAGGTTCCGCAGCGCGGCGATGAAGGGGCATGCACAAAAGGCGAGATGATTGTTCATTGGATGACTTGGCACTGGAATACGTGCTTCGACGAACGAACAAGTACCTGCCTGAGAAAGGCATGGTGTGGGGAGCAACGTATTATACAATTTATTTACTATAAAATGGCCGCGGTCAACAGGCCCTGTAGCGATCATGACGTGACGTGGGTACTATGCAATTACTGACTAGACTTTCGGGGACATTGGGTTCGGCGGCGAGCACTAGGCCGAGGAGCGTGGATTTGGCGGAGATTTAGAGCGAAAGGTGAGAATGATGGCTTGGCCATGTATATTTCTGGCGACATCCACAAGGTAGAGTTCATCATCACTGATCAGGCGAATCAAGCTGAGAAACTGCACAATCAACGATCACACTGAGATCATATGGCGGTCCAATGTTGGTATTGGTGACGAGGTAGAATCGCTGGTTGAGCGGCAGCCGATACATATACTGGACAGGTTAGGCTGCGGTAGATAACAGGGATGCTGTTATTGGTGTGCTTGATGCGGTTTATGGGAGCCGTGAACTGGGTGGGATGATGCTGTATTCGATGGGCGTTACTTATCCGAAGACCGCCAGGCTCAACAACGATTAATGGCGATGAGAATGGCGCATAAATTTAACCATAAACTATCCACAAAAATAACCAAAAATATGTCTAGAACAATAGAAGTTTAATATAAAATTATCTTCGAAATTAGGTTTTTCACAAAATTACTCCAAAATGTTATGCCCCAACCCGGATTTCACCAATGCCATGAGCGGTGACGATGGGGCCTTGCCCGGCGTTGTCCGTAGCGATGGCCACACGTGTGAACATTTTCGTCAACAAGATCCTTGACGACCTCTTCCCTCCCCTCTCTACCCCCAACCACATCCTCTCTCTCCACTGTCCATCACAGCGTCGACACCATGGCGCTCAATCCCGACGCTCTTAATCTCAATTATGACAGTGATGACTCTATGCAGGTTGACTCTGAAAACGAACAAGTTAATCATCACACTCCTGTCGATAATGCTCAAGACCCAGACGCAGATGCCGATGGTGATCCAGAGGATGTCGATGACACTACCTCTGTCGCTATTGCTGGGCCATCTTCTTACACCCCAAAAGGCTCCGTAAGTCTCATGTGCCATATGTTAGTAGTTCCAATTTGATTCAATCTACGTTCAAAGGATGTTGAAGAGTCGGTATGTTATCTATCTATCATCTCTTTTCCTTCCAAGATCGTTGACCATTGTACACAAGGGGTACGAGGATAACGTTGAGGAGGAGGACGAAGAGGACGAGGACGATGGCTCCTATGCAGACGACGAATACGGCAAAAAGAAACCTCCCAAGAAGAGAAAAAAGAAGTCACAGCCGTCATCGTCGGCACCAAGACCCAAAGGTATGTACCCCGTTTCCTTAGTGGAACTCGCGCTCAGCTTTTGTACAGCCATCTCCCGGAACAACGACTCAGATTCTGACTCAGAATATGGGTCCAGATCGAAGAAGAAGAAACGGCCTCGTGTTTCTGGAGACGAAATCCGTGTCTCCAGCCGAGGCGGCAAGATTCCCAATTATACTGATGATGTTCAAGCTCTTGCTGAGTTATCAGAAGAGGATGTCGATCAAGGGTACTACGTCGATCCTACCGCGCAGTTCAAGGAGGAAGATGAGATCGAGTCTGTTTTGAGTCATTGTAGAGATGAGGGCCGTGAAGACGATCCTGACGATATCTGGTTTGATAATGTTGTGAGTGTCAAAATTTGAGCAAGCAGGTTGTTGTTGACACGTCTTACAGCGTTTCCACATAAAGTGGAAAAATTTCTCGCATTTGCATAATACCGATGAGACCTACGAATTCCTCAAACGCTTCAAGGGCCTCAAGCGTGTCGACAACTATATCAAGGCTTACAAGATGTACCAGTCTCGCCTCAGTGCACCAGGCATCTCTCAGGAAGATGCTGAGGCGTTGCTTCTTGAAAAGGAACGCGAGAAGGAGGAGCTCGAGACCTATAAGGTTGTTGAACGCATTGTCTCGCATCGCGATGGCGCAGAGGGCATGACAGAGTACTTCTGCAAATGGACTGGGCTCAATTACGAGCACTGTACATGGGAATCGCAGGAGGAAGTGCGTCCTATCGCCAAGGCCCAAATTGAGGCGTATCGTCAACGAGAGGTCGAGGCAAAGTTCCCTTACAAGAGCATTAATTATGCGCGTAATCAGCGGCCATCGTTCCAGAAGATTGAGAAGGACCCTGAGTACATCACCGCGACGGGTGGTGAGCTGAAGGACTTCCAGGTTACCGGACTGAACTGGTTGGCATATTTGTGGAGTAAAGGCGAGAATGGCATCCTTGCTGATGAAATGGGTCTCGGAAAGGTACTTTTTTTTTTTTTCGCCTTTCAGAGTGCTGAAATCTTATGTGCAGACCGTACAAACAGTTGCTTTCCTGTCCTACCTTTTCCATGAAATGCACCAATATGGTCCATTCCTTGTCATCGTTCCGCTTTCCACCATCACCGCCTGGCAATCGCAGTTTGCGGCGTGGGCACCTGATCTGAACGTCATCACCTACATAGGAACCGCTCCTGCACGCGAGGTCATTCGGACGTATGAATTTGGCCCCTCCAACAAACGACTGAAGATGAATGTCCTGCTGACCACGTACGAGCTCACTCTCAGGGATGCAAAGGAGCTTGCGGATATCAAGTGGCAGGCGCTTGCCGTTGACGAGGTGAGACAGGCGCAGGACGCCTAGAATAGTCACTGATAGCCGTTTCAGGCTCATCGGCTCAAGAACTCGGAAAGCCAGCTGTACGAGGCTCTGAGGTCCTTCCCTGCTGCGTCGAAGCTATTGATCACCGGTACGCCACTGCAAAACAATGTCAAGGGTGCGTGTTGCTATGACTGGGTTTTGGCGATTGTTGCTGACACCACACCGCGTGCAGAGTTGCTTTCATTGATGCACTTCCTGATGCCCGAGAAGTGTACGTTCTGTGTCGTGTTCCTGTCACCGTGGCTGTGGCTGAGGAGACATTGTTTATAGTCGCCTTGACAAACGAATTTGATCTTAACGACGCGGACCACGAAGCCAAGATCAAGGAGCTGCATGAACAACTTGAGTCGCTCATGCTCCGCCGGCTGAAACGTGATGTCCTTACCTCCTTACCTACGAAGAGTGAGCGCATCCTTCGAGTAGAAATGTCTGCCCTGCAGACGCATTTCTACAAGAACATCTTGACAAAGGTAGGCTTATGACGGCTGGCGATTAACCCCCGCTAATCCTCGCTTAGAACTTCCAAGGTTTGGTGAAGAGCGCAAATGGGAACAACAACATCAGTCTCCTGAACATTGCGATGGAGCTCAAGAAAGCTGCGAACCACCCTTATCTCTTCGACGGTGCCGAAGTGCGCACTGATGTCAACGATGACACTCTCAAGGGCCTTGTCATGAACAGCGGAAAGATGGTTCTCCTCGACAAGCTCCTCGTACGCCTTCGGCAAGATGGTCATCGCGTGCTCATCTTCAGTCAAATGGTCCGGATGTTAGACATCTTGAGTGATTACATGAGTCTTCGTGGATACCAACATCAACGCCTGGATGGCATGGTCGCGTCAGATGCGAGGAAGAAATCAATTGCGCATTTCAACTCACCTGGATCGCCCGACTTCGCCTTTCTGTTGTCAACCCGCGCAGGCGGTCTTGGCATCAATCTGGAGACTGCCGATACTGTCATTATTTTTGACGTACGTGGGCCGTTGGTATGTCATGGCATGTATGACTGACATCTTTGCAGAGCGACTGGAATCCTCAAAACGACTTGCAAGCCATGGCACGTGCACATCGCATAGGGCAGAAGTCTCATGTCAGCGTCTACCGTTTCGTCAGTAAAGATACAATGGAGGAGGACGTTCTCGAGAGGGCCAAGAAAAAAATGGTGTTGGAGTATGCCAGTGAGTAGTAATGCCTTCATACGATTCACATCTGATCTCACTGATCATGTTAGTCATCAATCAAATGGACACTTCACAGGCGCATCTGAGCTCCAACCCCAAAGGCGAGAAGGTCAAGGATTCCACGAAACCCGACAATCTCAGCAAAGATGAGCTCACCGCAGTCTTGAAATACGGGGCTCAGAAGATGCAAGTAACGATGTTCCCTGATCAGACACTCTGCTCACCTTACTTCCAGGTTCGACAAGGATGACTCGCAACAGAATCAGAAGCTTGACGAAATGGACTTGGACGACATTCTAAATCGCGCCGAGGACCATGAGACAATGGCCGCTGGCGGCGATGGTGGTGCCTCGCTTGGTGGTGAAGGCTTCCTCGCCCAATTCGCTGCCGTGAGCGACGTGAAGAATGACATGAATTGGGAAGACATTATTCCCGCAGAGGAGCGGCACAAGTTTGAGAAAGAGGAGGATGAGCGAAAGGCTGAGGAGGTGGTTGCGGCGGAACTTAGAGATCGCAAGCGCACCCATGCACCTGTGTCCTATGAGGGCATGGATGTCGATCATCCGGCACCAGCACCTGCTCCAAAGAAACCCAAAATTCCAGGACCCCAGAGAAAGACTGCTAGTCAAAAGGCCATGGAGCTCAAAGAGCGAGACGTACGCGTTCTTATTCGGAGTCTGCAGCGTTGGGGCGACATCCGTCAGCGTTACGATGTCATTGTGAGTAGATTATTGTTTCCTCACAAACCGGAACTAATGACCCTCGTTTTTCTGTAGGTCAACGAATCTAAACTTGGCGACAAGCACAAGGGCATGATCATGGATGTCTCCGACGAGATTATCGAAGTTTGCACGCAAGCTGTCGAGCAGAACAACCAGGAAAAGCGGGAACGTATGGCGGCAGGGGAGACTTTGACTAATGCCCAGAAGAGCAAGGCTGTCCTTGTAACTTTCCGCAATGTCGGTAACATCAACGCGGAGACCGTGCTATCGCGGTATCGCGACCTTCGCATCCTAAACAACATCCTGGGTGACTTTACTACGGAAGAGCTCTACAATTGGTCCATTCCGATCGAAAACATCAGACCGACTCTCAACTGGTCTGGGCGGTGGGGACCGCAAGAGGATGCGATGCTTCTTGTTGGCGCCTTCATATATGGGTTTGGCAACTGGGAGGCCATGGCGAAGGATGCGCGGCTAGGCCTTCAAGGCAAATTCTTCTTGGAGGAAGGCAAGAAGGGGGAAGATGCGACTACTCGGCCGATTCCCAATGCCATCCACCTCGTCCGACGAGGTGACTTCCTCCTTGGCCTACTTCGTGAGCATGACGAGAAGCTACGTTCGTACGAGAGCTCTTTGCGGAATAAGGGTCAATTGAAGGGTTCTGCCACTCCTCCCCCAACAGCTGTGGCGTCGTCGTCGTCGTCGCCTCCGATCGGCCGGAAACGGCGGGCGGAGAGCGAGGCCGTTGCATCCATCGATGATGGTGGAGCGAAACGACGCAAGAGACGGCCTACTCCCACCTTTACGGACTCTGAATCGTCAGACGAATGGTAAGTCCTGTGCTAGACGATAAGCATAATAAACTGATCTAATTTTTAGTCCATCCATGGATGAGGCTGCGACGAAGGAAGAGTTAAGACCAGTTAAGAAGCAACTGGTTAGTATTCTTGTGTGATATGCGAGCCAATATTAACTTCTCTCTGTAGAAACAATTGAAGTTGTCTGGCGAGGACATGCCTCGCGATGACAAGGTTGCGATTCTGAAGGACTCACTAGCTGCCATTGGACGACGCATTGAGATTGTTCTTCAGAATAAACAAGCTGCTGGAGAGGATCGAGAACGGTGGCGTCGACATCTATGGGCGTGAGTACGAACACCTAGACAAATTTTATTGATGTTTATCTTTTGACCGCAGCTTCGTGACACTTTTTTGGCCTAAGAAAGTCAAGGCGTCTAAATTAGAAGATATCCATGCGAAGATGGTGATGAAGGAAGCTGCACCACGAGCGTCGGCGGAAGCTTCGACCTCTGCCAAGAAGCCTCGCCCCAGTACAGGCGGCAAGAGCAATGGTACACCATCGGGCATCGCGACGAAGACCAATGGCAAATCCCATCGATAGTGCCTCACATTAATATTTTGCTTATACTCACTCTTGTGCTTTGGATCTTACCCCGTTCTTGCTTTCACGCTCTCTGGCTGTCACACTTAACTTTTTTAAGTCAGGCTGCAATATTCCACAACTCTTTTATCTTTGATGACATGTATCAATTACATTCTCGAGCAAGATGAAATTTAATTTTCTGACAATACTTCAGACCCAGGCTCCACTACACACGGAGGTCTGATGATACACAATGCTCCTAGAGTAAATGGTCACCGTATCGCATAATATTAATATTCAAGCTTGTCAAGAATTGCAAGTCGGACCTACGATTCTCATGCATGTCTGTTTCTTACCCCCAAAAATTCTACTTGACACTTTCTCTATCTGTGGTTTCAGACACTATGAATTGCTCCCAATGTGCTCTCGTGCTACACTTGCTGCTCTTGCAAGAACCTGTACGACATTCAAGGAGTTGATACCCTTTGGAAACACAGATTGAATGGACACCTATAGCTACAAATACATACCCGTCTACCCAGCGTCTGCATTTAGTCACGCCAACATGGAATTCACTTTCTGTACATATACATACAGATCTAGATGTGTTCGAATCTAAGTAGATGTAGATGAAATATAATTGCCATTTTCGACCAAGATGATATTTTGATTTTCTGACTCGGAATTGACGGCTCTCCACTATGCCAACGGGGACACATCTAATGATACACATAAGTCCTAGAAGCAAAATAGGCCGTGACGGTTGCAGGGTCGTAATGTACATGATCTCTTCACAGTGTCAGGTCTAGTATCGGAGAAGGGGTATCTTACTTACTCGTACTCATCATGTCATTATCGTACTTGAAAACGCATCGCAGACTTCAAGTTCCCGGAACTCTGCCTCCGATGCCTCCTTGCAATATCCACTGAGACCGTGGACTGTCTATCGATCACAACCTCCTGGGTTGTTTGTCGAGAGTGATTCGTATGCCGATCGACCTGATGTCTGTCTGAGGGCTGTGGAGCAATTGCGCCAGCAGTAGTCTGCAGCTGTTGCTGTTGCTTCATCGCAGTCACTAAAAGCAACTACGTTGAACATGCGATCGAACAGATGAATCTGGATGTCCCACCTTCAAGGAGTCTAGCATCTGCTTCCCGAGTAAAACTCTGCGTGAGGGCAGTGTACCTTTTCACCTGCCAACTCATTTGGGATACCCGCGCGACGTTCCCCTGTGACTCAGCCCACTTCTTTTCCTCCTTGAACCGCCTCCTCTCACTATCCGCCAGCGACGCTTTTGCACGTAGCGCCGCCAACTCACGTTCTAGCGGGCTCATGGTGTGGTTGGGATCGATGCTACTGGTCGAAGTCAGCGAAGGTGGCGTACGCCATCGCTGATCTGGCTCGTTTTTGCGGGAGCGCGGTGGTCGGCTGGGGGGTATCACTTGGTACTCTGTAGTAGACTGAAATTTGACGAGACGCTTCCGTTTTGGGGTGTACGTGCTCTCTTTGTCACGAGCTGAGTCTCCGTGAAAGTCATAAAAGTAACCGTCCTCGATAAGTTGTGATAGGACGTCGGTGACCAGGACGCCAAGGGCGACACCGAGCAAGGTGGTCGCGCACCTGGGGACGTCCTGGAGCATCATGAACTCGATAGAGAGTCTGGCGGCGATGCCAAATGCAACGGCGAACGCGAAATCAGGGTATTCCATTAGAGCGTAATATAGCGCGACGCCTTGGACGACGCCGAGAAGAATGACATCGCTGATGACACCCTCATCAGCACTAGCGTCAGTAGTGCTCGAGAACTTGTTGAGGGCAACGCGTACGCCCAGACCAAATAGTAGAGCAGGGGCTGTTGAGAATGTCATGGGAAAGACTCAAACGGTCATATGCATGATGGTGTCCCGACAGCTTTAGTAAATATCCGCTTATTCAATTGTTGAACTCCGTGTGAACCGAATGGAAATACGTAGACCCAAACAACGTTGTGCAACAAATACAAAACAGGTGTTAGCCTTTCTGCAAGTCCAGGATGCAAAGAATATGCTACAACGAACAGGAGAGAGCAAGGAGAAAGCAAGGTAAAATACATCATCGCGTATATACATCTTCGCTGTCCACGTAGTTTGCCATAGGATCTTCAGCATTCCGGCGCGTCATTCGATAAGCCTCTGCAAGATGATAGGCCACATCAGAAGGCGTCCAATCGGAAAGTATGAAAAATTAAACACATACCCAATTCCTCCTCAGTAACATCGTGGCTACCACTCTGCAGCACTTTCATCTTCTTGCTATATCGGTCATCATCCTTGTCTCCTCTAGCCTTCCGCTTCTTCTCCTCACTGATGGCCTCTGCTAACCGATCCTTATCGAGAGAGACGTCCCCTTCGCCTACACGCTTCTTCGAGTAATTCTGCTCTATTCGGGCTCTAGCCTCGTTGTCCTGGGCAGAGGGTTCTGATTGAGCCTTCGATGATGCAAGCAAGGCTTGGGCCGTCGAAGCTTGTGCGGCTTCCTTGCCCACTTCACCAGCACAATATGAAATGTGGATGGTTGAATGGCAGCATGCATAGCCCCAGGTACCGCTTGAAACGTCGTACCATGAACCCCATACATCTGTATGATTATTAACATAAACTAGAACTCATGTCAATACCACATCTCACATCTATCAGAAAGTAGTGACTCACCATCCTCTGGATACTTTGACCGTGCTTTAGCGCGTTCTTTCCCTTTGATGATGTGGCCAGTCCGCGAATATTCGACATAATCCTCCGTTTGCCCATTTACCAGCTCCCTTGGTACGTGTTCGAGGTACTCCTCGCCACCATACTTTGCCAGAATGCTGACTTTGTTGACATCCTTCATCATTTCCTTCTTCTCCCTGAATTCATGGTGAAGAAGTTGACCTTGCGTGGGATTGGCATTGAGGTGGACATCATTCCCTCGAGCTGCGGCTTGCCACGCGAAAAGCTGCAGTTCTTGAACTTCAGGGGCCTCACCAGAGAATCGAAAGAAATTATCCCCGGCAAATTTCGCCTGTCATGGATGTCATTTAAGACTAAATTGAGGAAGGAAGCGTGAAGACATACATCCTCTGCAGGCACATTCTTGATGGGAGCGTCACGCATTGAACGGGTTTTTGGATCATAGTATGCGCTCTCTGGGTCCAAGTTCATGAGATATTTGGCAGTATCTTCTCGGATGCGCAGATTCCGAACTGTAATGCGAGTCTTCGTGTCAAGTTTTTGTCCGACAGCATCTGCAGCGTCGGCATATTTGTCGTCGTCGGCGTCTTCTTCATCGCTCGAACCAAAGTCAGGATCAGCTTCCTTTCCGTCTTTCTTTCCAGCTTTCGCCACCTTCCGCACCGCAGCCAAATCCGTTGTTGTTTGGTTATCAATCTCTTCCTCCCTCAGTTTCTGACGTGCTGCATCAATAGCCTCGTACTCGTCATAGATTTTCTTGTGCTCTGCAGGATCATACCCGTTCCACCTATCCCTCTTCGCATCAAATCCCGTCGCTACGTCGTGTATGATCTCATCCGCCTGGATATTCTTGTTCGTGAACTTCGCCCCCTTCTTCCGTGGACGCTCAAGACAGTCCTGCTTCTTGTGTGTCATTGCGCCGCAATTTTCGCATGCACCTTTTCTGTACTTCTTCGCAGCAGGTCCTGCCTTCGCACCACGGTCATACCAGTTGTCAAGTTTGTCCGAGGAGCGATCGTCGAATGGCCGACGTTGATGGCTTAGTGATGGTGCGCCGGTATCAAGATACCACGGGGCCTGTGAGATGTATTCTGTAGTGGAGGATGAGATTACAGAATTGATAGTTCTAAATAATACAAACTCACGAGGAATGTGAGGGTTGATAGGCCGTCCCTCCTCGTCTAGAGCTGCAGGAGCAGTTCCAGCTTTTCTGGCAGCATCGAGGTCCTTTTGGCGTCGAAACTCCTCACGGGAAAGTTTTCCAACAGCTGCAACGAATTAGTCCGAGAAGAAACTGTTTCTCAAAGAGTTGGCACACCTGAAGACGAAGCCATTTTGTTGTGACCTTTGACGGTTCGCGGAGGGAGAACTGGAAGTGCTTTGTGTACGTAAGTCAAAATCTCACAATTTCTTTATGGAAGTAGTGTCTCACGCAGTCTTCCACTGAGGCTCGAGTACACACTTGTGGGATGTGTTCCTTGTAGTAG
>QFEX01000020.1:25739-43169 GCA_003316505.1 Suillus alpinus
GTTTCTTCTTCATGATCAGCATGCGCATGATGGTACCACAAAGACAAGTTCCATATCGGAGGTGCAAGCCATATCCCCGGCAAATGCGCGGACCTGGTTCATAGGAGAGGAAGTCGTCGCTGGTGCGTCACACAGATCTCGTTTCCAATCGTACGTACTTCTGACGCACAGGTGTTCAGATGGAAAGCTTATGGTGATGACACCCATGGACCCCATGTTCTTGCTCATGTATCTTTTGCGCATTCCACAAGCGGTATGTTATTATTCACGCAGTGCTATTTCCCAAGACAATGTTTGTTTAACAGCGCGACGGCTCGAAAGGCAACTTCCGACCTATGCAGGATATTATAGAAGAAGTCTCTGCAACGATTGCTGATACGTCCGAGAAAGAAGCTCAGAAAGACCCGTCATTGAAGATCTCTGCAGACGACATTATTTCATTTCTGTCTCTGGATTTTGTGCAGTCCTCTATAAAGCGTGTCTGCGACGTTAAAGGTAAGTCTTTCAAGTGTCGCATAATCATTTATTCACATGCCTGTGCTCAGTTATAACGGAGGAGATCACCGTATACAGATACTCTCATGATATTGTGCTAGAAAATCTTAAGGGGAAGGTGGGACGCTTATCCGACCCCAGGGTCGCGGAGATGTCTCGCACTTTGGTACGGAACCTTGCGAAGGATGGCCTGATGGACGATGGAAAAGAAGAACTGCTTGAATGTACGTCATTTTTCATCGCTTATCTCTTGCTAACGTCGCACATTTTTTCTCCAGCGGGACGGATCAAGTTAGGTTGCGAGTTGCTATCGCAATATCTGCCCCGGGATGTATTGCAGGACTTGATTGCGTCTTACGAGTATGTGTGCTGTTTACGACGGCTAGCTGAAATTGATAGGCCATCAGTTTCTCCAAACTGGATGCCCATTTAAAAATGGTCAGGGACGAAGAACTCGCTTTACTCGCTGTAGCTCCCGATACCAGGAAGAGAGCCAAAGCTACGAAAGCTGTGGCAGCTGGCGATAAAAATCAGAAGAGGAAAAAGGACGCTGCTGCGAATACTGATGCCGATGCAGATAAGAAGAAGAAAAAAGACGCCAAGTCGTCGCATGGCGTAGAGCAGCTGAAGAAGGCCAGCGTGGCAGGAATGTCAAAGTTGTCCACATTTTTCACGAAGAAAACTGCATAATTGCAACTTCGAGTCATGTGCCTCACGACGACCAAGATGTATTTTTTTTCCTCTAGTCTGATGACCTTCCATGCAGACTCCGCAATCCCATATTTTGGACATATTCTCACTGGGTGTACTGACACTTACTATTCGGGAACGCTCTTGGAAATATGTAAATCCCCACCTTGCAAGTTGCTACACTCTGTTAAAACAGTGAGGGACCGCGATTTGTACATTCACTCAGCAGTGTCATTTGAGAACGGAAACAAAAAAAAAATCAGGGAATAGATGTGCAGATGACAATGCTCTGAATCTAATTCAGTGGGAAATGGAACAGTGCGGTTGGTCGTTCCAGAGCCTGTATAGTGCCACACGAAAGTGCCAGGTGCAAATCTTGGCTTATGTAACCGGTACAAAGGATTGGTGATATCATGGACGTGCACCGCCGCGGGGGATAGCAGGTGCAGCTACTGACGAGCAAAGTCACAAGCTTGCTCATTCCATCATATGACCAGCAGAAGGCTCGCCTGTCAGTGCTAAGCTTTCCAAGCTGTTGCATATTCAGAATTCGTATGATACAGCTCTTCTGCCCTATATTCGTCATTATGCCTTTGCTCACGATTGCGTGATATCGTCTCATCGCAGATCGCAATATGACGATGCTGCATAAGTAATCACCGAGGTTTTCGCTCACATATCCTCTTAAACACTCATTGGTTTAGGAAACTGTCCTTTACTCCCTACAAACCCTCTGAAATGGCCAGTACACCTCATGGCGGAATTTTGAAAGTATGTTTTTGTATGTGCATGTCTCACGCTATCTAACATCGTATGGGTTGTTTAGGACCTTGTTGCACGAGACGAGCCCATATCCGGGCAGCTCAAGGGCGAGGCTGCAAAGCTCAAGGACATTGTGCTCACCGAGGTTTGTCTCCCGAGTCACAAAAACCTTGACGCTAAACTGAATATGGATCTTAAATAGCGTCAGCTCTGTGATCTCGAACTGATTATCAACGGCGGCTTTAGTCCATTGGAAGGGTTCATGAACGAAGCCGATTATACAAGGTAGCAGAGATATCCAAGTCACAAAAAGTAACGCTGAAATGTTCCGTCAGCGTCGTCGATACATTACGACTGTCTGATGGCACACTCTTTGCCATGCCTGTCACCCTTGACGTGTCTTCTGCAGATATCGAGCGTCTCAGCATAGTGCCTGGCGCTCGCATTGCTCTCCGCGATCCTCGTGACGACGAAGCACTTGCAATCATCACCGTTGATGATATCTACACCTATGACCGCGGCAAGGAGTCTATTCACGTTTTTGGTGCCGATGATCCAGCACACCCTTCCGTCGCGTACCTCCGCAACCGCGTCAAGCCTTTCTATGTAGGAGGAAAGGTACAAGCCATACAGGCACCATCACATTTCGATTATGTTGCTCTCCGATGTAGGTTACACCAGTTTCTGGGGTGACATACATCGCTAAAAAGGATCGACAGACACCCCTACTGAACTCCGTGCCCACTTCAAAAAACTTGCGTGGCGCAGAGTCGTCGCTTTTCAGACCCGGAATCCAATGCACCGTGCTCACCGTGAGCTCACCATTCGTGCTGCTCGCCAACGTCAGGCGAACGTCCTAATCCACCCTGTCGTCGGTCTTACGAAGCCGGGAGATGTCGATCACTATACTCGTGTTCGCGTATACGAAGCCATCATGGCAAAGTACCCAAATGGAATGGGTCACCTTGCGCTCCTCCCTCTTGCAATGCGCATGGCAGGTCCCCGTGAGGCAGTATGGCATGCAATCATCCGAAAGAACTTTGGTGCAACGCATTTCATTGTTGGTCGCGACCATGCTGGACCAGGAAAGAACTCACAAGGCAAAGATTTCTACGGCCCATATGACGCACAAGAACTTGTTGAGAAGTACAAGGATGAGCTGGAGATAGAGATGGTTCCATTCCAACAGATGACATACCTCCCCTCCACTGATGAGTATCAACCAGTAGACGAAATTCCTGCTGGATCGCAGACTCTGGATATCTCTGGCACGGAGCTGCGGAGACGACTAAAAACAGGGGCACATATCCCTGACTGGTTCAGTTACGAGTACGTTCCCATTCTCGGTATCCTACGCATTAATCTAACAAGCGCGTCAGGGCTGTAGTGACGAGGTTGCGAGAAAGTTACCCACCAAGGAACAAGCAGGGCTTTGTTCTGTGCCTTACTGGCCTCTACAACTCTGGAAAGGACATCATTGCAAAGGCCCTCCAAGTCGCACTCAACGAACAAGGTGGTCGCAGCGTATCCCTTCTCCTGGGAGAGAGCGTGGGAGATGATGTCAACGTCAAGCTGGGCTTCACACAAGACGAGCGCCATGAGAACTTGCAACGCATATCCTTCGTCGCAGGCGAACTCGCTCGCGCGGGGGCAGCTGTCATTGCTTCACCTATAGCCCCTGAAGAGCGGTCACGAGCGTTGGTGAAGGATACTGTTCTCCAAAATGGTGGTGCAGGAGGGAACTTCTTCCTGATTCATGTCGCGACGCCTCTCGAGCATTGCGAGAGCACTGACCGCAAAGGTGTTTATGCCCAAGCGCGTCGTGGAGAGATAAGGGGTTTCGTTGGTGTTGACACCGAGTATGAGGTGCCAAAGAAAGCAGACCTAGTTGTGGACGTGACCACGCAGAGTATACCTTCCATCGTGCATAGTGAGTCCAACTTGATTCTCCATCTTGACGGTGCTTACCATGTTTTTAGGTATTGTTCTCTTGCTTGAGACAACTTCGCTGCTATGAGTGCTCAAAATACCTTCCATAACGACTAGAGTGTAGCATCGCATTACAGGATCATTATTCTCGGGTGTACATTGGTGCTACAGAAACACCTTATAGATTATGTCTAGCATTATTTTGGAACATATACACAAGTTCATTTATCTCTCAATCAAATACAACGAGACATCATACTACCCACACAGCAAAGGAGCATTCTTTCTATCCCAAGTTCACATCAAGAAAGGATATCGGTTATGCACATATCCCCGCGCTACCCGTACTAGAAAGAATCGATCGCATTCCCTTCCACGCCTGCCACCTGTGAGGGGTCATCTCTGTTGGTACAATTGATAAAATACATCTGCTGATTCATATCCCATTAATTGCATCTCTAGACAAAAACGATAGTCGACTGACATGATCAATAGCCCCTATTGGCATGGCAGACCAGCTGCGATCCACGCAGCATAACCGCCCACTATATCAGTCGCATTCAACAACCCAAGCTCATGCAGGGACGCCGCAGCCAATGAGCTGGTGTACCCTTCATGACAAAATATTATAATCTTCGAATCATAGCGGTCTGCGATTGTTAATCGCGCTTCGCAGCGTGGGTCAAAACGCCACTCCAGAACGTTTCGCTCAATGATGAGAGATCCGTGGATCTCGCCTTCACGATCGCGTTGTGAAGCTGGGCGAATATCCACGAGAAAGACAGGTACTGGATATGTGGGATCGTGAAGTGCATTGTGAGCTTGTTGGGGCGTCATTCGTTCGAGCTTGGACCGGGCATCGGAGAGAATTTGGTCGATGCTGCGAGATCCAGGGGGAGGAAGATGAGGATTGATGAGATTGCGCACGGAGTTGAACAACACGTCCCACAAGGCGGCCTCGTCGTATGACGAGGAGCCAATATGCCGTATGGAGGCAGCCTGAGCAATGAGAGTACCCGTGTTGTCAACTGCATCGACACGTCCTGGAAATTTGGAAGATGCAAGAAGCACAGCTCGCTGCATATCATCCTCATCTGACCCGCAGATGACGAGTGCGTCTGAAATGTGGGCACCACGCCCTGTACCACCATTGGTTGGCAACGCACCAGTGGTGGCTATGGCGAAGAGATATGGAGACAAAGGCAGGTGGGCGAATATACGGGAAGCGACAAGTCGAAGAAAGTCACTGTCATCTTCCTTCGAAAAGTGGACACCAATGCGGACACCGTCGACGATGCAGGCATTGGTGATCATACGGAGTGCGGTGCTCTGGACAGCCTCCTCACGCACATCTGAAAAGGTTTGCGGGTTGGTCGGGGAAGTGGGAGATGATTGGATGCGTTGGTGCTCGGGAGCGACAGTGGACGATCCAGAGAATGACATAAATAAATCTTGTCGTTGCAGGATTCAATTAGTGCTGCTGGCGTCGAAAGCGAAAATGCAACAGGGAGAAACGGAGAAGATTGAACATATCCAAGCAGCCCTACAATATAAGCATGGCGCATTGGCACAACGCCATTATCCGCATAAGCGGTCCGCGAATGCGATTTTCATACCACTATGTTGTACAACGTACGCAGCAATATTGCTGGCAGAACACGTGTACTTACCAGCAGGAGGTGATCGTCCCCCCGTCATGCTGTGTGGTTCCCCGAATATCTCCCGTTTGTGAAATTCAAATAAACGCGGAGATCTTGAATTAAAGTTGTGTGAATGTCAATGGGCGTGACAAACTCGCCAAAGCCAGGTAGTGAGAAATATTGAGATTGGATGGAGACGGTGCGGCCTTGTTAGTCTCCCCTAGTGAAGGTAGACCAGTAAGACAGTCATTCCTTCAGATGAATTTCCAAGCTCGGCGATGAAATAGTCCATTGCGCATGTCCACGAAGAAACAGCCTTGTTGTAGGCAGGCTACTAAAGTGACATCAAGGTCAAGGAAAACCTGCACACCTCAGAGGAGTAGGCTGTTCTATTGAAGTTGGATGCATCTGAGAGTTAGTACGTCTGTGATGATTTTACCATACAATCCGTTTGTGAGATGTGCAGCAGCGTGAGCGGGTCGAGATAATAGTAGTGCCCCCCGCATCATCAATATGCATGATCACGATGAGGATTCCTGAAGATTCAAGAAAGGACGTTGGTCTGTTCGCTTTAGAGACAACAAGCGACGACGAAAGCGCCTGGGATAAACATGTGTTTCAGTTGCACGGTATAGCCGAATCTATTGCCCACGGGAAGCGAGCATTCAAAATTGTGGACTGACCCGCAACCGTCCTTTCTTCCTTGCTCAGCGATGTTGTCTGTGTTTCGGCGTGTGCCACGGTCTGTCAACCGGTCGATCAGTGCTTCCATCTCTTATCGATCATCACCTGGTATCCCAAGTAACCTGATCCTTCGAGCTGCCGCACGCGCCATGTCTGTTCACCACGGAGAATCCACCGTTCGACCGGAGCCGGACAAGGTCCTGAAGGACATTGCAGACTATGTTCACAACTACCAGGTCACTTCAGACCTTGCGTTCGAAACTGCACGACTCTGTCTCATCGACACTATTGGATGTGGACTGGAGGGTTTGAATTTTCCGGAGTGCACCAAGCTCCTTGGTCCCGTTGTGGAAGGGACCGTCGTGCCTAATGGTACGACGTCCTGACATGAATGAACGATAAAATGCTGAACTGTTGAATGCAGGCACCAAGGTTCCCGGAACGAATTACCAGCTGGATCCTATCCGTGGCGCGTTCAATATTGGCACTATCATCCGCTGGTTGGACTTCAATGACTGCTTCCTCGCTGCTGAATGTGAGTAAAACAATAACGAAGAGTTCGCTATCAAGGCAGACACATGGATCGGTGCATGACCGCCTTGTGTCGAGCAGTGCGAACGCGTGATAAATCTTGCTCATGAGCTCACTCCGCATTCTAGGGGGTCATCCATCAGACAACTTGGGTGCTATTCTCGCGGTCGCGGACCACCTCGCTCGCCAGGGACAACCTCTGACCGTTCGCGACATCCTCGAGGGCATGATCAAGGCCCACGAGATTCAAGGTGGCCTTGCTCTGCTCAACTCTTTCAACCGCGTTGGTCTCGACCACGTCGTGCTCGTCAAAGTTGCCAGTACCGCTGTTGTCTCCAAACTCCTGTAAGTGTACCTCACTTTGGAGTCGAATGTAACAACTGAGATGGTCCATGCAGCGGTCTTTCACACTCTCAAACGATCGACGCCGTTTCGCAGGCGTGGGTCGATGGTCAATCCCTCCGTACTTACCGTCATGCACCAAACACCGGCCCTCGCAAGTCGTGGGCAGCAGGTGATGCCTGTTCCCGTGCCGTCAACCTCGCCCTTCTTGTCAAGAAGGGTGAGCTCGGTCTCCCCTCAGTCCTCACCGCCAAGACTTGGGGTTTCTACGACGTCCTCTTCAAGGTAAGATACCCCAAAAGCGCAACAGTTCCGCCCGCTAAACTAGACCTCTAGGGAAAGCCTTTCGAGTTCCAAATGCCTTTCGGCTCATACATCATGGAAAACGTTCTCTTCAAGATCTCGTACCCCGCCGAATTCCACGCCCAAACCGCAGTCGAGGCCGCACATACCATCCACAAGCAGCTCAAGGCAGTCGGCAAATCCTCAGACGACATCAAGAGCGTGCGCATCCGCACGCAAGAGGCTGCCATTCGCATCATCGACAAGCAAGGTCCCTTGGACAACTTCGCTGACCGAGAGTAAGCATCCTAAACTAAACATGACGGTAAACTCACTTACGGGGTCCCACCAAAGCCATGCGATCAGCTACATGGTTGCATACCCCCTCATCTTTGGTGAGCTCACCTCGAACTCGTACACCGACGCCTCTGCTGCCGATCCCCGTATCGATGTGCTACGCGCCAAAATCCACTGTGTGGAGGAACAGGCATTCTCAGTCAATTACCATGAACCGTCAAAGCGCTCCATTGGAAACGCTCTCCTCGTTGAGTTGAACGACGGCACGGTTCTTGACGAGGTCGAGGTCGAGTACCCTGTTGGACACAAGCGTCGCCGCGAGGAGGGTATTCCTCTTCTCATGGAGAAGTTCAAAAGGCACATCTCCACACATTTCGATGAGGCCCACCAACAGAAGTGAGTCAGCGTGATTTTCGCAGTTTAGTACCGAGAGCTAATATTTGCCACAAGGATCCTGGCAACCGTGACTGACGCGCAGTCGCTATCCAAGTTGCCAGTAGACAAGTTCACTGATCTGTTCGTTAAGCCGTGAAATGGTACTCGTACAGGTACTGCTATTCGATAACAGTAGGGAATTTTCGCGAAATGAATACATGCGTACAAGGATATGTCGATCTGTCCCGGAGAGTCCGTCCATCTACAGTATGTGTGCAATTATGATAAACCGTCCCAAAATAATCCGCGAAAAACGACGCCAAAGAAAACGATTTTTGAATGAGAAAGATCGTGATTAACAGAACAAATGGAAAGCGGCAGTCCAGTAGAAATTGTGGTCATGTGTCGCTTCTTGTTTTTCTCCCGCGCGGTTTTTTCTTGAGCTGCTGGGACGAGTCCACAATTCTCCCTCCTTTGGACCGCGACTGCACGCGGGTTTGATAAAGGTACTCTTCCTGTTCCTGCACCGACGGAAGACGGACTTTTGCGGGCGATGCTCCATGAGGGAACGAGTATGGCTGTGCTTCATACTCGTCAACTGCGCCGGGGCTAGGGACGCCAAGGTGTTGTTCTTGGTGATACCTGCGAGGTGTTGCATTGTCGTCAGAATAGTCACGGGAGGAGAGATTGCGCTGGTGACAATCGGTAAACCGGTAAGTAGATGTAGATGAGGTGTCCGCAAGACCAATGAGCTCCTCTTCTGGCACAGAAGACAGTCGGCGTTGCATCAACCGCGCAAGAGGTACAGACCTGGGTTGCTGATAAGAAACACTGCGAGACCGTGACCCGGGAGACTCAGGTGAGGGAGGAGCAACGGAGACAACGGTACGACCAGTATTGACGGGGTGGCGAGCCGCTTCCACCAGATGAGGTTCAGTGGTACCAGCATAACGAGGCTGTTGAGAAGACAATGCATGCAAATCGCGCAAATAGCCGGCAAAACCGCCAGAAACATCCGAAGGATGCCGAGTAGCCGCAGAAGGGATGGCCCTGTCATGACGCGAGAGCATAGAACTACAAACACCGTTTCCATCGAAGAAACGAGTCTCGACATTGTTATCCTGGCGATCATACAAGAGCCTGGCTTGATGGGATGCATCTAAGAAAGGGCGTTGTGCTTGCTGGATGTGATGAGGCAGACCTAATGTGTTTTGAATGTCTATCTCAGGAGATACAGAAGAATACTGATAGGGCGAGAAGTTTGATGACCACTGAGGAGAGGAAGAACTTGGCGGAGTAGGTAGGCCAGCCTGTTGCTTGAGACGGAACTCCTGACGTTGACGATACTGCTGGGCAATCTCCATGGCAGACTGACGTTGTGATGCATTGACCACCTCATTGAGACGCGGTTCCACGAAGATTTTCGGGTAAGCCGGGGTGGCGCGAGGATGATTCGAAACCGGAAAAACAGGCTTAAGACCTTCAGGGTAAGCTTGATTGAGTGTAGTGTTCTGAAGCGACTGTTGGGCAAATGCGAGCTGCAAATCCAAGAGAAGTTTCTGATCATTGAACGATGAGGCAAAGCTTCTTTCGTGGGCGTCCGATTCGCGAACAGTTGGGATACCGGTTTCTGACCGCCAAGAACCTGAGAAAGGAAGACCGCGGATGGCTGGTTCATCTTTTGGCTCCGGTAGATGAGGTGCCTGCGAGTATCCATGAATTCGACGTTCATGGTCAGGGTGACGATGGGCAGTGGAAGTTCCTCCGCCAGCGCCTTTGAACGTTTTCTTGTTATTCACGGCCGCTCGTACCTGATGAGGTTTCTGAACCACATGTTTCATTTGCGTTTGCGGTGGGACCTGGGAGTGAGGGAAAACTTTATGACGTGTTTCGTCATCCGTATGCTCACTATCACCACGATATTGACAAGATTCGTCTTGGCCTAAACCCCATATCATTCGAGATACGTTGCCTGGCTCCTCGATGATCGTTCCTTCAGCTCCCCTAAAAATGTTAAGCTACTTTACGTTTATTACATATCCGACTTACGATGGACAACGTGCATATGGGAGGGAAAGCGGGCCATGAAGTGCTGGGATAGGTCGGGGAGGAGAACTCGCCCACGTCGTCCAACCTACATAGAGAAAAATGAACCTCAGCGTTGCAATTGTTAGTTAACACAAACCGTTTCTGGGCGAGGCTGTCTTTTTGGAATATTTTCGTCGAAGGAATCCATCAGGAAGCTGCGCATGACTGTCGATAATGAGGATCGACTCGGGAGACGACGGTGGAGAAGGCGTTTGCGGAACATCTGAGGGCGGGGGACAAACTCTGACTCGATGACGTTTCTCAATGTATGACGATTCGAATGATGCTCCTGCGGATGGAGACTCGATCGAGTCCAGAGACAAGTCAACAGCAGCCGCGAGGTACTCTGGCATGGAAACCACCCGCATGCCATTTTGAGAGTCCAACTTGATATGTTGCGCCGACATGCTGTCCGGCATAGAAATCACGCGTCTTTCGACGGTTTTTCCCTCTGGGCGACGCTCGACTAGGAATAATTTGCGCCTAGAAACGCGACGAGATATCAAGGGTGCACACATGGGGCTAACGGGGCTATTTTGGAGATTGGACCGACTATATGCGCTGTTATCATCAACAGAAAAAGGTGAGGGAGGCAGATCGGGGTCGACTGATGGCAACTCGATTGTGATTTCATGTAAAAGCCGCCCAGAGTCGTCGAGGGGAGCTTGAGGAACACGAACCGCTGGGGAGTCTGATACTGTTGCTGATTGTGGGGAACAAGAGGTTTGCACTCCTCGATCAATATACTCCTTCAGATATCCCATGATTCAGAATCGCGAAGGGGCTGCGTCTGCCTAGGGGCGACCGAGGTTGTTCAAGTAGCAAGCAAAGCTTACAACCTAAGATAGGCTAATTTATATAATATTTTAACCTTTATTTACGTAAATTGATTACAAGTCCGATATCAAGTTGCCGCATCAGCTGTCTTCGCGTCGCGAACCTCAGTTCTTTTCCGAAAATCCACCTTGATCGCCCCTGATAATCAGATCCTGTGTCATTCAGAAAAGAATTGCAACCTATACATGTGCTGATATGTGACGCTACAAAGTAACGCGCAGAGATCAGTGCCGGTGACGGACCAACTGGGAACATCTATGCGCATTGCGCAGCACTATAAGTATTACTACGTTCAAAATGTTTTGGAGTCATCGACTCGCCTGTTTCCATGAAGTCAACCGTGTGTGTTTGACTTTCAGGCTTGCATACATAGCTGAAGATTGCGGGAAGGACCGTGAATCACGGCTTGCCACACATTCTCAACACCTTTCAATTCCGTTCAATATTGCCTCATCATAATGTTTACTACTGAAGCGCAGCAGATGTGAGTGATACACGCATTTATTGACCATGTATCCTATTGGCGACTGAATATTTCCAGGTTGTTGTGCACTTACGCCGTTCTGGCGGGGAACAGTAAGTTCCAGTGCTTTGAATCTTTGGCAGTAACATGTTATTTTAGGTATTCTGATATACGACCATTTTGGCGTCGCCCGAAAGCACTGTCTGCAATGTTATTTCTGCTCAATCGCTATGTCACTCTTCTCGGCAATATTTGCAGCTCAGTCATGGATCTCCTCCTTGTTTCAGATGAGGTTCTGTTATTTTGTTATGCAATGTACTCATATGCGGGCTTACAACTTATTTCTGTACTTGTAGGGGTTTGTTGTCTTCTGGTTCTTGAATATCTGTTGTTTTGCTCAATAAAGACTTAGTTGTTCGAAATATACGCTATACAGACAATTGTACATTTTCTTCCAAGGAATCATCGTTTGCAGTGAGTAGAAGTCTGTTGCGAGAAGTCCATGTACTGAAATTTTTCAGTCATAATGGCCATTCGCACTTATGCTCTCTACGGCTGTAGCAAATGCCTGCTTACTATGACCATCATCATCATTGCCCTTGCGGGAGTAGCTTGTGTACGTATTCGCATAAAACTTCGAACTCTGGAGTCTACTAATCGTTTCTAGGCAGTCACCTTTGGACAAATTTCAGGCGATGCAACAATCTTTCCGGGAGTTGGCTGCTATGAAACATATACAGCAGAGACGTACGTCATCCTCTTCGCCGTTCTGCCACACCTGCTCAAAAGTTACTGCAGAGCCGCCCGTCAGTGGATTCTTAGTCGCATTTCATGCAACTTGATGTCATGACTTTATCCAATTACAGGAATTGGGCTGGCATGGGTGGCCCTATTTGTCTTCGATTTTCTTATCTTCGTCCTCACAGTGAGCAAATTTTGCAAAACCAGGGGTTTGTTGCGGTTATCTCTAGTCACCAGGGGAAATATTATTGACGTCATATTTCACGATGGTAAATTTTTCGTCGTATCTTCATTGCGAACGCTTAATTAACAACGGAATGTAGGTGCGATGTATTTTAGGCGAGTTCGTTAGTGAACACATGCTTCAACTGAATTTGATCTGCATTCCTTCAGAGCGATAGCACTGATTAATATACCGAACATCCTGACGTACTACGTGAGTCGACGAATTGATATTGATGGAGTCACAAAGCGCTCACAGCTTGAATCAGTCTGGTTCAGTGAGCACACAAACTCGCGCCTTACATTAATTATTTCCTGACGATTGGCAAGGTTGCTACCAGAGGCAGTCTGTGCGATTTCACTAGCTGGTGAGTGTTTGGTGCACCAAATACCGATCGATTTTAAATATGACCTCCAGCACATCCGTTACTCTCATCTCTCGGCTGATGCTTAACTTGCACAAGACTGTTGACACCGACATTTTATCCACTCCCGCACGGGACAACGACCGTAGCCTTGTTGTCCTTACCACCAGGGTCAATGTACAGTCCGCTATTTCCTCTCACCATTAGTAGGCTGGTATTGAATCGCGTGCCTGGATGCCAAGTCGAGAGTTTATTGTTGGGAATGAAAAGCTATTCCCAGACATTTTTCGAAGGCAGCACAGCGTAACAGGGTGGACGACGCTGCACCCGCGGTGGCGGCTATGGCTCACAGATGCTCAATTTATGTCGAAACCTCATTTATTGTAATTTTTGGGCGTGCCCTACCTATATAGTCATTATACTAATTGTTTGGCTAATAATACTATGTATGCGTAGGTGTGCGTTCACCTGTAATGTTCTAACCTCTGATTGTTTATAACTGGGCCTCTGGCGATATCTGCGCTGAGGAACAAGTTGCTGGTTGATGTCAATCGGCAAAATCGATGAAATGAAAGTAAAAGGAAATTGCCATATGCAGCCAGCTTGAAAGTGTGTCTCTGCGCTGCGCCGTCATGAGTCGCGGTTTTGACTCTTACTTTGGACCACCGTCGCAGCCCATCAACGTCGCAGAGTTTCTGCAGGAAGCAAACTCTGCACTACTGTCAGGATCTTTTACCAATGCCTCATGGGAGCAGCTAACTCCCGAGTATGGCAATGCTGTCGAAGCAGAGATCACTGGAAGGTGCTCATCTCACCCCACACCATTAGTAGCGCTCATTTGCATATCAGCGTAGCATTTCAGAGCTCAAGTCATCTCTTGAACAAGTATGGGACAACCCTGTATTGTCAGCGCACGTGCTGCGCCAGCATGAGTCTACTGTAGCGTCCGTGCGCGGCCAAGCAGATGCACCTGCACCGAAAGGAAGAAAGCGCAAACGCCATGTTGCTCCAGAGGGTAGCGAATCTGCCCCAGAAGTGCTGCAGCTGCAAGAGAAGCTTGACGCTGTCAACCTCAGATGTTGGGGGTATGTATCTCGGCTTGCATATCACTCTTCTCTTACCTTTGTGTAGATTAACCGTGGAGTCAGCGCTTTGTATGCGTGCTGCTAAAAATTCTGATTATAACGCGCTGGATGCACCCAAGAAGACGGGAACAGGCGTTCTCCGTACTATTAATCACGGAGACGTTGGTGCGACGCGTAACTCGACGCCAGACTCTCTCAGGAGCCTCAGCCCCGATGCAACTTCATATCCGAACGCTGTCATTTCGCTAACAGTATACAACCGTATCACTTATCTTCCGAGCTGCCTGACGCGCTCCTCACAACACGCTGTACTGTCCACGCAAACATTAGATGATCTCTTGCGCGTCCTACCATGCGCCTCCAGTAATATGCCGATAGAAATTCTAGATGCCGAAGGAGACGTATCTGGCTATAATTTCTCCGATCAAACAGGAGAGTATTCTGGGAGTTTGTTCTGCATTGAGGGCCTCATTTACGGGGATAGGAGTGAAAATACCGATTACGCAGAGTACGTCAGGACAGCGCCGCCGTTGACAAATCCCTAACTCTCCTTCTAGAAAGCTAATAGCTCACTTTCAAAAACTACCTGAGGGAAAACGGCCGAAAATAAAAAAAGCATCGACCTCTGCCAGTGAAACCACCTTCAACGCGCTCACGCTGAGAATACATCAACCTTACTGGATTCTTCATCAGGGCAACTGCGAACATTTTTTCGTCATTGACCAGATCAGGCATGCGTTGTTCCATTTTAACTCCATAACAACCCTAAATATCATATACAGACTGGCCCACCCTTCAGATCCGCCATCAGGCTATCCATTGACGCTCCACCTCACCCCAACGCTTCAGGATCTCTGTCGTGCCTGTGGCAAAGTCCCAGCTGTACATTCGATCGTGGGCGACATGCGTCTCGGTGAAAGTCCGTGCCTCTTGTGTGCACCTTGCTGGCGCACAGTAGGCCCTCCCAAGAATGATGAAGGCGTGATGGTTGTACCCCTCGTAATACCTTCGTAAATCACTAGGACAGTCGAGAACCGATACAAGTGACCCTGAAAATTCGTGCCCGAGGCCGATGACTCAAAGTCAAGGTTTCGGAACAAACGGCCATCAATGTTTCAAGGATGATTCGGATTGAGCCATGAGTAGTTCAGCCACTTTCGGCCGCTTCTATTATGTATGTTGCCAGGTATGATAGTCAAATGATAGTACACTGAAGTGCAAATAAGTGCAAATACACATGTTATGCCAGCAGAAGATCACAGCATCTCTCGAACCAAACGAGCGGCGGATAAATATGGTAGATCAGTGAGTAGTCTGTGTGTATGTAAACCACAAAACCCAAGTGAGCCCGCAAAGATGATGGGAAGGGGTGCGAACCTCAACCGTCAAAAAACAGAGTGCAATTTGCGATCGAGGTCTCCACGACCACCTCACCAATTTGTCCAGTGAGGAAGTCCCCTGAGCGTGGTCCCCAGCCTATCCAACCATAAGTCCGTGTGCTGGAAACGTACTCCTCTGAATATCCCCGAGTCAAAGTCGCATCCCACGGATCCAGAGAAGAGGCAGAGCCCTGCGTCACTGACACGACACCTAGTTTTGTACTGGCTTGGAAAACGCCCTGATAGTACTGATCAAACATAACATTGGCTGGACCAAGGTCATTCTCCAAGCGCAACTTTATAGCCGCCGGTGGCGATGTGGGATCGTGTACGAAACTCGCCGTAGCTTCACCATAAAAGGTACGCATATTTGCAAGGAAGTTCGGACGTTGGGGGGGACTTCTGTTGGGCGCGTTCAACGTAACATTGGCCGTCAGGTTGCTAAAATATCATGTTTAGTCGAAAAGAAAGACTTTGAATCTGTGGGCCACAAACCTACTGCCAGTACTGACTTCAAGATACGTTGGGAAATTCGAGTCCGGATCATTGAAGAGCGAGATGTTAACATTGATAGGCCTACAAAAACATATCAGTCGCGTGCTTTCAAAACTGAGGAGAATACATACGCTTGTATCGTGCTCACAAAGAGGGAACGTGATGCGGAAAATTGACCGAAAATTGGCTCCAGGGATGTTTCAACTAGTATTTGGTCGGCTTCGAGGGACTTCAAAGCAGATAAAGATAAATGAATGGGGTATAAACATGACCACTTACATCAACAAAAATTTTGGAAACAGGGCCTTCTATAGAAACCTTCTCGAAATTGACATAGTCGCCAAAATCGCCAAATGTTTGGGTGAATAAAGGAAGGTAGGTAGCAAAAGAGTCGACTCGAGCAGTTACAGGTGATCGGGGGTACAAAAGTGTGACGTTGAAAAGCAATTGATCGTTCAAGGCCATGTTGTCGGGAATCTGTTTCATGTCAACATGAGATTCGCTGCAACAAAACAATGCTACACACATAGATAGCGAGACCAGTGGCGTTATTTGACAATGCAAAGCAAACGAGTGTCTGCTCGAAGAGGTCAACATTGGATGCTTGCATCTTGATGGATATAGTTGTATCGGTCACGGAGCTGTCAGAATTTATGCCGACGAACAAATTACCCATGACGACGTTCATGCTACTCATGTACGATGCATTCGATGTGATGCTGAAGCGACCATCGGATGATACGGTATTTAGAACTCTAGGGAAAGAAAGTTATGATTGTTCCCCAGGGATTGAACGTGGACGTACTCTCCAACCATAGAATTTTGCGCGTCGTCAAGTTGTGCGGTGGTTGCCCATACGTTGCAAACAGGTGAAACTCCATTTGAAAGGGAGCTGGAGAAATTGTTGATACTCGTGACGTAGTGAGATGTAGTGGTCTTTGCTAGCCAAGGAACGATATAGTTAGATGAGTAGAGGTATGGTTTATCGTCATCCTGGTTTTTCTAAGAAGTAATTTGAGAAGACAGGTAATGGATGCGATAGGCATACTAACCCTGACGATGAGAGGGATGCCAATGACGATTGAAAGAATAATATAAATGCCCAAAGCGGTTATGCCAGCTCTCCAGGACCTGGAGTCGATAAAGCGACGTTTTGGAGGGGGTTTGTGAAAGGTTATCAAGGAGTCGTTGTTGAAGTCATTTAAAGCCAAGGCCTGCGACGTTTCATAGTCCGGCAGAGGACTGAACGGACGACGACCTGCCGCGCGCTCTGGGTAACGAAGGGTGGGAGTTGCGACGGGAGGATCCTTTGACTTTAGGTGGTCGTCTTCGTCCAGTATTATCATCCCTTCGAATTCACATATGACATCGACGAAGGCGACGAAAAGAACGACAAACGACGATGGTAGACGATTGAGTGGTAACCTTCCTTGGACGTGGGAGTTCGCAACGCCACTGCCAATTAATGTTATTACGTAATAGCACTGCCCTATCTCAGGGCGATATCATTCAGCCCCCTTGAACCAGACTAATATCGGTGAAAATAACGCGACATCACTGGAGATTTGATAGCGTGATGGTAATCGATCTGTCATATACCTAGTAGGACCCCAAAAATATAGATATGGCAGTAAAGGCGGGTCGGAGACCTGAGCCAGCCTGATCAAGTCTAGTTCACGTCGATCGATGTAGCCGAAGGAGTTTGTGGTGATCACCAGTGATCACCAA
>QFEX01000020.1:45239-65471 GCA_003316505.1 Suillus alpinus
GTAACCCGAAGAGTTTGTGGCGGGAGGATGAGACATTGCGGTAAGTATATACGAGTAAAATTTGACCAAAAAATGATGAAGACGAATTCAATGAGCAGCTAGAAAGCCTGCGCAGGAGTGCTTGGAGCCTCTGTGGGGGTTGTGGGGACTACCGAGTTGGTTCGAGTACATGCAAAGAGCTCGGAAAACTCTGAGTATGAAGGTGACTGACACCCGAAGGACTACGATGAAGACGACTGTGAGGAAGGTTAGAGCTGGAAACGCTGGAGAAAATGTGAGTGGATGGTTGGGGTTTATATAGGCAAAAATGGGGTTAGATGAGCACAAGCGACCTCGGAGCAAGTTAGCTTAGAAGATGACCGTTAAAGAAAAAGAGGGTAAGGGACCCGGACAAACCTGACAGGCGCTCAAATATTTTGCAGTCAGAACTCATTGATCCCGAATGACAGCAGCACTTAAGCGTTATCTTGGAATGGACGCTTGGGGGAACAGCAGATCTTGTACGTTTTATCTTCGTTTGCCGCATCAGTTCGATCACGGCGATAGAAACATGTGTCTTGGAGTCGAAGTTGTTCTAGTACAACAGCCTGTATTATGGTTTTAGTAATTCAGTACTCACTGGCTGCAGCTGCCTACCAACGTTGTCGTTATTACGGACACGCGTAAACCCTCGGAGCAGCGTAAACGCGAGACTGGAGGGGACTAGTACTATCTGATCAGAAGGCAATTCGAATTCTATTTGTTTGACACGCTAAGGGTGATAATTACAGGGACATCTAAAATATTGACATGCACTACTAGTACTATCACCATCATGACCCGTGCGCGGTCGTTGAATGCACGTTTCAAGGCTCAGCGCTCTGTTAACGTTATTCGCGAAGGCCGCATCTTCATTCATTGACCAGATCAGCAATCTCGACTTCCACTTTGAGTGAGAGGAAGTATCAGCGATCTCAATTGAGTATTCTGATGCTGACTGTAATGACGGGAGGTATCTTTCTCTTGTGCAGGGTCACCAATGCTATGGGTGGGACCCATACTGGCGCGTGAGACCGATGCGGTCCTCGCCACTTCACCACGTTCATGACACTATACGTTCAGGGACGCAGAATGCGAGTTCCATGGAACGCAAGGTAACTCCATCGCGACATGTCCCACAGTTCTCTTGGTCCAACTGCA
Source organism: Suillus alpinus (assembly GCA_003316505.1). Lineage (NCBI taxonomy): Eukaryota > Fungi > Basidiomycota > Agaricomycetes > Boletales > Suillaceae > Suillus > Suillus alpinus. Next base: position 46,419 of record QFEX01000020.1, read on the forward strand.
ACAGAAGACGTCTTGTCTCTGCATTTGTCCAAACTGGAGTCACATTGGCTATTGGTCCACAGGGTGTCGATGAAGCCCTTGCTTTGGCTAGTAACAGGGTATTCAACAGAACCACTCACTGATATAAGCATCCGTAGACTGCGTTCGACTCGCAAGGTCTTATCAGCATGGCCGATGGCATCTGTCCATATTGAAACACTTCCAGGCGTCGAGCACGATTCCGCGCCAGTAGACGTAGTTGCCATGAGTAGGTGGCTGCTGAATATCGATATCGAAGGGCAAGTTGCCTGGCATCTCGTACAAATCATGAGGATATTAGGAAGTACCATCTCCAACTAAATGAAAGTGAAGGAATACGTGAAGTTGCTTATCATAAAAGATAGTCTCTTGTCCATGGTGACACTACATTAGATTAAACATGTAGGTCCGGATAGGTTATAGTTCTGTCCGCAACGGAAACATGGCATCGTGTAATTGCTGCCATACCTGCGAGAGTATACCAAAGCAAGACAGGGTGTGTTTCTTGCACCTCCGTATTAATTGTCGGAGGTAGCTCTGTATTGCCTCCAGGGGCACTGCGTGAGAGGGTGAAGGAGAGGGCGGATGAGGGTGATGCTTTTTTGCAGGTGTGGATGCCTCGGTGGGTGATGTGGGTTCACGCGGAGGTGACTTTCGTGGCTGGGCAACTTGTGAGCGTCGCAATAATAATATAACGAAGAACATACATTGCCAACGACAGCCTTTTCAGCCTCTTCAATAAGGTGGTTAGCATCAGATTCGCCAGTCTTCTTCCACATATCTCGGAAGATCTCTACGGCCTGCAAGCTTTCGCTGAAGCGATGTAGCGTATTGATAAGGGCAACGACTTCTGATCGCTGAAGAAGATTCTGATTTTTGTGCGGACTGATTCGAAGGAGGTTAGCTCATGTAAGAGATGTAAGTTGACTACCTACTCAAGGGCAGTCTCGTCCATCTCAAAGAGAATTTTAAGCGCGGTTGCGAGTCCGGTAGTTTGTACTTTGCCCCATAAACGGCACTTGTCACATCCAACGCAGTCCATTATCCTTGAAACGTTCCGGAAATGCATTTTGAACTCTTCTTTCAAGATCTAGAAAGACAGACTAAAGTTTAGTGCATGATGAATTTTAAGATGTTACTCACGTTCGCGTTCTCGCCTCTGAACAATACTCGCTCGTCAAACTTACCGACATGCTCTGCGATATCAATAACCTTGTTGAGAGTCGCAAGTGTTTTAACTTCCTCCTGGACGTCCTCCGCGAGCACGTGGGAGTGAGGCGTGGACATGGACGTTGAACAGTAGTCGTAGTCACGTAGGTATGGACCAATGCGTGATACAGCACGCAGGAGGAGCACAGTGTTGAAATAGATATATTGAAGTCTCTCAGGGTGAGAGGCGACGCGGGTGACGAAGCACTCAAGGTTCGGGCTCTGTCATATAAGATTAGCTAGGAGTAGTGAAATTCAACCGGACTGCAAACCATCGCTCCGGTTGTTTGATTAAGATATTCCAAGCAGATATGAGTTGAGATAGATGCATGCAACCCCGATATAATCTTGTAATACACCCTCTTCTCGAGGCATTCGCCATCCGAGTCTTCTCCGTTAATGGGCTCTCGCAAGACATCGGTAAGGGTGTCAGGAAGAGTGACTTGTGCGGGAGAACGAGTAGTTAACAGGTTCAGCTCTGAGAGGCCGAAGCAATTTTCCTCGTATATCGACTTCCAGACCCGATGCGCTGAGGGACCTGAGTAACCCGTGTAACGCTCAGGGACCAGGGTCAGGTCGACGTATTCGCCCTCTACAAAAGAAACATCATCACACACAAGAACCAGAATATGATGAAATGCGCACCTGTCATGTCATCGAGGAAACAAAAATCAGAATCGCGATAATAGCATCCAGGAAGAGGGACGCGCTGTAAAAGTTATGAACACGTCAGGCAACAAAACGCATGGAACCTACCTCTTCCATGGGTGGCAATTCTATCTTGCTCAGAGCTGCCGCTCTCCACTTTTCTGGTATCTCACTCTAGAATGGAACTTCAGTTTGGCCGACTTGAACGAAATGACTAAATGGGTATACCTCATCTACGGTAGTGATGCCACACTCCCTATTCATACAGAACCCATTCTCTTGCCAGAAAGGGCATTCACGATAGAGGTCCACCTGATAAACGATTCAGTGATGCCCTCGAAGCTGTCTGGGTCTGGAACGTACCTGGAAATATTTAAAGAATGGCATCTGCACTAACTCACTGAGCGCGTTATATAATTCCCCATTCACACTCTCTATCGTCTCGTAATCGCACAAGGTGGTTTCTATTGGACCAGTTGTCTAGTTAACGGGAACACGTGGATGAATGATGGATCCAGTCGTACACATAAGCACTACATACCGAATGTTGACAGAGTGGTTCTCCTCGAACAGATTCATGTTCAAGAACATTCTGAACTGGATTGTGCCGTATAAGGCTGTCCCCGAGAAACGAACTCGGGCTGACGCCTACAGCGGCCAGGGCGGAGAATACGAGAGCCAAATATGCTCTACGCCAAAGACAGAGCATGTGAAGAGTCGGGAGTCTAAGCACCTATGGTGGGGGGGAGATATACCGAAAAGGCTGGTAAAGAACGTGGTGTGTGTACTTTGAGTTTGTATTGCCTTTGTCGTTGGGGTTGCTCTGAGAGTGATGCTTAATGAATCAATAAGTAATTGCGATTGAAAGTTCCACGTCGGATATCTCGATGAGTCACGTGAATAGGAAAATCATACTTGCAGAGCGCTCGTTGATTATCATTCAAGCATCCTACCTTATTTTTGGCATAGTCCTGATCGCTTAATGGTGCAGGAAGTCAAGTCGGAAATGTCGTCTAAGGTAACCATTCCACTGCTAATCAAGCCTACATCCAACTCATCTCCTGTCCAAGTTAGTATAAAAAATTACCCTGATCTAGCCTATAGGCGAAGAAAAGTGGTACCTTACTTACAATGCGAGCCTCACACTCCACAAGAGCTACAAGCGCCCGTCTTGTATCCCTGCGGCGAGAGGACATCTATACCATACTGTGATTGCTGCTATCCAGCTTGACAGTGTGCGGCCCGTATGATTACAACAGGCACCTCAGGCTCTTCTACTGCACTGGAATGGTGTTTGCCTCCGCCCCGGGTATGCATAGGACACCACAGTAACGTTCGTTCACCTCACCAGCATTCTCGCGGGATGGCAAAGAGAGCTTTCACCGCGTCATCGGGCAGGACTCTGAGGATCTGGAATATCGAGAAGGGTTCTTCATTGGGGGAGCCTCTGGTGGAGCATAACAGCTACATGCCGTCTGTGGTGGCTTCGCCAGAGGGGGCACTGAAGTCTTCCTCTCAGACGCCGAAAGTGGACATCTGATAGCCGCTGTGCCCCTTCGTCGGCAAATTGGTAATCTGATACCGGTGGGCCAATGAAAGGGCACAGCAGCTGGGTCAACCGGCCAGGTCACCTGGTTGTGCTTTTCCCCTGACGGGAAGCGACTTGCCAGTGGCTCGGATGACCGCACTGTTATCGTTTGTGACATCACGCGGGGGAGAACACTTGTATACATCTCCATGTCAAGCACGTCTCAGTCAGGTTCGCTCAGTATCATACTCTCCAGATGGACAGAATGTCCTGATTGCCTCGAACGACAATACTATCCACATCTGAGACGTCGACCTTTTGAGCCAGGCCTGGCGCAGCCGATCACAGGCCACCATTATATATGCATTGAGCGTGACGACAACCAAATCGTATCATGCTCTTCTGACCGCAATTTGGATTTTGGGACTCAAGTTGATATCGCTGGGATATGAGAACTCACAAGCAAATTGGGCGATCACTCGAGCATTGGGACGAAGTATACTACGCGGCATTTTCACCTGATGGTCTCTCCATCATCAGTGGAGGGCATGACTCGGGTGGAAGGTTTTGTTCAGAATTATCTTGCGAAAATTGATATGAAGATGTCTCCTGGACCTTTTCAGTATGCTAACAAACTTACCTGCTGGCGATAGATCCCAGGGAGCACGCCGTAAGTGCCCCTCGAGAAGGGAATTGTTTTCGTTCACATAGGTGTATTTTTACGTTGCATTGCTTTCAGCTGGTACAAACTTACAAGTTGGCGTCCTTTGGATTGCCTTTGGACATCAATGCATCATGATTTACTCCTTATGCATATATGATAGTGTACTTGGTGCGCATAGGATCACTCGAAATCCATGGTGCAGCAAAGACTTTAATAGGACCGTAACCGAGAAGGTTTGTCCTGGCATTATGCAGCTCTCCTAGTTGTTGGTTTCGACTCTTTACAGTAATCAAACTGTGTTGTGCCACTCTAGATCTAGTACTTGATATTTACGGTGCGCTGGAATCTGTCCTCCTATACATGATAGTACGTAAGTGTTCGAGATAGCAAGATCTTGCTCGTTTCAGAGAGAAGGAATGCATATAGCAGAACGTAACGCGACTCTTGATTAAATTATGTGTTTCAACTGAGGCCCTAGTTTGTTGCTTCGCCAATGCAGGATCGAGCTCAAGTCTGAATATTGAATTCTTGGGTCCTCTCGTCGGTCTTCTGTTGCAGTTCAACTGCAATATCTGGTCATACTTGCTCGAGGACGAGGACTAGTAAGTACTGCTTCTAAAATGCTTGGAACGACCCGTGGCGCTTCATTAATATTGCAAGATGAGCGACTCGGGAAGACTCCGAAGAGGTCGCCAGCACATGCTATAGTTACCCAAGAGGCTGTTTGCACAGCTTTCACTGGCACACCCATCTCCATGCATCATCATCATGTCGCTGTCCCAAGTATGTGGAATCGGAATCCTCTCGCTTGCCGCTCTCTGCAAAATGTTTTGGGAACATTCGAGAAAACCCACAATTGACCTTGATGGCCCCAAGGAGGTCCACTGGTTGACAGGTTCTTGACAAAAGTTACACTCGTTCTATCATACCTCTGACATGAATATACCAGGCAACGTCCGGAAAGTGTTCGAAGGTGGCCTTGACTACTGTGTGAAACTGGCCGAACAGTATGGCGGAGCGGTCAAGTTACAAAGTCTATATGGAGTAAGTTCAAATGCAAAGTAACATAACTCTGAAACCATCCTTGCGAATGCTGCTTTCCTCAGGAAGTAGTATATCTATCTGATCCACTAGCGCTGCATCATGTTATTATGAAAGATCAGCATATCTTTGAAGAACCCGACGTCTTCATCATGTCGGTGTTGTATTGCTCTTGAATGGCCGCATATATTAACTTCACGTTACAAAGGAACAACAAGGCAATGTTCGGAGATGGTCTAATAGCCACTATCGGTGCGAAGCATCACGGTAGGGGTTCATAAAAAGTGTCTGACAACATATCCAGGAGAGCAGCATCGAAAGCAACGCAAGCTCCTTAACCCTGTCTTCTCGACTTCGAACATGCGAGAATTACTACCAACATTGCAGCCCATTGCGCACAAGCTGACCTCTATTCTCGTATCCAAACTTCCGGATGATGGGTGTAAGTAGGTTCACACTCAAAAATACACATCAACATAGGGGGTTTTATTTAACGCTTTTGAAACAGCATACAAAGAGATCGATATGCTGCCATTACTATCTCGCAGTGCACTTGATGGCGTTTGCCAGGCGATTCTTGGTTATCCAAGCAACACTCTAGAGGCTGCAGAAAACGACGAGTATACTGAAGCACTCCGGAAGATGAGGTACGTCATACGAATTACAGCAACCACTCATGGTGGTAGTAATTGTTCACTTGATGTTGTAGCCCCCTGATATCAAGGCTCATGTATTTCCGGCCATTTGTGCCAATGGTTATGCGCTACTTCTCATCATATTGGATAGGGAAGCTTGTGGATTTGATCACGATGCCTTGGATGCCCACAGAAAAGATGAAAGATGTGCGAGAGATGCGACGAATCGTTGAAATCATGGACAACGGTAGCAAGAAAGCTTTCGCGGAGAAAAAGGCAGCGCTGGAAACTCCAGCTACTTTATCGCCCACCGATGCGCAGTCCGAAGTTGATGATCTCAAACTGAGTGGGGGGAAAGATATGATGGACATCATGCGTCAGTTCCATAACGTTATGGTCCACCAGTTACTGAGGTATATACAGTCAAGGCAAATACCGCGTCTTCCAGTTCAGAGAAACTCGCCGATGCCGAGCTGTTGGGGCAAATGAAGTAAGCCACCCGCTCATCATAAACATGGAATTTTTCTAATTCGTTTCATTGTAGCGTCATGGTATTTGCTGGCTTAGATACGACCACTTCTGCTCTGTCTCGTTGCGTTTACCTGCTTGCCAAGAATCCACTTGCCCAAGCTCGATTGAGAAGCGAAATTCGTGATGCCATCAGTCCTGTGTCTCTCGCACAGGACGGTTCTACGTTTTTCGAGCATGAAAATCCACTTCTTAATCTGTCCTACGATACGCTGATGAATCTCCCATTCCTTGATGGAGTGGTCAGAGAGACATTGCGGCTTTATCCTTCTCTCCCACACATGGGCCGAAAGTATGTCGTTCATCATCTCCAGAACTACTAATTGAGCATATCGACAGAGTGACCAAGGCAACTACTCTTCCTCTTCAATTCCCTGTTCATTCGTCATCTGGAGCAGAAATATCTGCTATTGCGGTACACGAGAAAGCATTCATTGTCATCTCTATTTTGGCTGCAAACCGCAATCGAACTATATGGGGTGATGACGCGAATGAGTGGAAACCTGAGCGATGGCTTTCTTCTGATACCGAGGTACTACCATCAAAACTATCCGCACCCATCCTCGGGGTCAAAGACGGCATCAGGTACCCTGGTGTTTACTCCAACATGTTAGTCCTTACCTGTTAGATCATGCTATGTTCGCTGACCGCGCACAGGATGACTTTCCTCGGCGGTAGTCGTTCCTGCATGTTAGTAAAATACACGACATATCCGTCTGTATACTGACGTCATATCTCGCAGCGGGTTCAAGTTTGCCGAAATGGAAATGAGTAAGCTCCTGCACGCTGCGTATGACTGTCAAATCTAACTAGTCTTAACATCAGAGGAAATTCTCGCTGCGCTTGTGCTTCGTCTGCATTTTGTGCTCCTAACTGATCCGGATGCCAACGGACATATCAAAGAAATTCAGTGGAAGTTGAAGGCGTTTCATACCCCTGTCGTTAAGCTACCAGCGGGAGATGGGGTAACACCTCAGGTCCCACTCAATGTTCGACTGGTGCAAGAGGAAGACTTTAAATGGTAGGATTGTACTTGTGTGATGCTCTGGTTTGTTATATGCTCTGACGCTCTGTCCAAACATTGTATACACTGTGATTGTACGTGGTTACTACTGGTTGATGTTACTCTACCACTACGGTGTATACCATTGAATTGATGTCAATGTCTAGAGGGGATGATCGTTGGTCACCTGTTCATCACCTGCAGTGCGTGGCCTCGGTCTTCAGTCCTTTTACTTAACTACTATCAATGGTGATGTGATGTTTCGCACGTATATAGCCTCCTATTAGGCGAGAACCTATTCGGGTTTCGACACGTTGTCCGTCGTTTTCCGGTTTATCCAACATCTTTCTACTTGTTTCCTACCCTCTTAATTTTTTGGATTTTTGGATTTCGCGTTGAGTTTAGCTCAACGCAGGTATTTCTCGTCACAGGTTCCGCGCTTTGGACACCCGTAATCCTCGAAACATGCAACTCACCGCAGCTGAACTCCAGGTCAGTCAGTTTCTTCATATGCACTATCATATTGGCCTGATGAATGGTATTGTAATTTCAGAAGAGACACGAACTCGAAGGAGCTCCTGACCCATTCCCCTCTCTTGGGGAGACGACAACCGTTAAGCCCAGACGTGCCGTCCAGGCCCCTGCCGACGCCGACTCGCAAGCGGATTTCCCCACTCTCGCCACTTCCACACCTGCTGCTGCTGCACCTGGAAAGTCTGCCTGGGGCTCTGATGCTGGCCCTCGCATCAAGGCTACTGTCAAGTCTACACCAGTCATCACAGATTATCTCACGGTCACTCAGGTCGAACCTCCCGTCAAGGATGGTAAACAAACTTCGCTCGGTGAAATCATGAAGCAGGTCATTGTCAAGTACAGGGTCAGAATAGAGGCATCGACAAATCAGAGTCGGCAGACTACCTTCCACTTGAAGGGTGAGACTCAAAAGGACCTTGACAAGGCTAAGCGTCACTTGTTGGCCACTTTGAGCCCTGTGGTACATGTCAAATGTTTGAACTACTTCTTTCTGCATCTGAACTGCTTCACTAGGTTACTTTGATTTTGAACGCCCCCGCATCTACCATTGCTGCTATAATCGGACCCAAGGGTAAGGCTTCACATCCAGTAACATTCCATGCATTTACCTTTCATACTTATAGGTGCTACTCTCAAGAAGGTTCGTGAGGCTACAGGTGTTAAGGTCGATATTCCTCCCAAGGACGGTACCCCCAACGGACATGCAAGCGGAACAAATGGAACTACTACCCCCCTCCCAGGCGACGAGGAAGAGGAGGTTATGGTACCCGTCACTATCACTGGCTCGCGCCCGCTTGCCCTGGAAGCTCAGGCGATGCTCAATGAGATCATCGCTTCTCGGACTTCAAATATGACCCAAAAAATTCGAGACATTCCGGCTCATATTCTACCTTTCGTCCTTAATCGTCGCAACCACTTTATTGAGGTAGCGCAAGGCTCCTATGTCAATCTCGCTTTGAACCAAGCTGAGCGGGAGATTACTGTCAGTGGAGATCGCGAGGGCGTCATTCGTGTCGTCGAGACCATCAAAGCTACCGTTGAAGCATTCAGGACGAGCCTCACTAGCCTCAAAATTTCTTTGCCCAAGCGCCAGCATCGTCTTCTTGCTGGCAAAGCGGTCGACGATATTTTGGCGCAGAGCAAATGTTTGGTTGAAGTTGCTTCCCCCGAGGATCTTGGCGACGAGGTCACGGTGTGGGGCTTGGCGGATAACCTTCCCACTGGTTTGGGTGCTGTCATGGCTAAGGCAAATTCGCAATTCATCCACGAGTTCCCTCTTCCTGGCCCTTTGACGGTTTCAAAGCAACTTCTCACATATATGACACGGATCGACTACGAGGGAACCTTGGCTAGCGCTCATCCTGATGCCTTGATCTTTACACCATCTCCTGCCACCGTCGCTCAAGCATCGGTTCTAAACATTGACATCGCTGGTGAGAAATCTGTGGTGGACGCGGTGGTTAGGCAGATCTCTGAGTTGATCGGTAAACTCATCGGTGCAACGAGGGAAGTTTCGATCGAATGGCTCGTCCATCGCATTATCCAGGGCAAAAATGCTAAGAAGTGCGTATGATCTACAATACCGCTGAAGTACGAAGCTTATCCGATATGACTAGATTGAAGCAGTTCCACGAGGCGCACAATGTCCAAGTCTTCTTCCCTCCGGAGTCTGCCGAGCAATCCCAAGTTCTATTGGTTTACGATCCCCTTTCTCCCTCGGCGTCGCCTTCGCCTGTGGAGAAAGAGAAGCATTTGGATGATGTTGTGGAAGAACTGCTCAAGATGGTCAAGGAAGCTGGGGATGTGAAAAGCCTGCTTATCCCGGTTGAGAAGCGTTGGCACGAAGCCGTCGTCGGTCAAGAAGGCACCACTTTGAATGCGTGAGTTCGTCATTTCACAGGACGAGTACATTAACGAACGTGTTCCAGTATCATCGGCGAGGATACCACGCTCTCCATCAAGGTTGGTGCACAAGTCGGCGACGCATCCGACGAAGATGTCATCCTTGTCCGAGGTGCTATCATCGACGTCGATCGTGCAGTCAAAGAGATCCTTCAGGTCGTCGAGGATGCCAAGAATGATGCCATTGTCAGCAGCTATGTGAGTTTAAGATGCTGTAGTAGTCGCTCTGGCTGATCCCACAACATAGTCCATCGAATTTGACATTGATCGGGAGTATGTTGGTCGCGTTGTCGGCGCACAGGGCTCAGGTGTCAACAGACTTCGCGATGCTCTCGGTGTTAAGGTCGATTTCTCGGACGAAGCTGATGAGAAGGAAAAAGAGGCAGGCAAGAAGAAGAAAGCCGCTCATCAGAAATCCAAGGTCAAGGTAGCCCCCGACTTCCTTTTCTTTTGTCTCCCTATTCCTCACTGCATTTGCAAACAGATCACAGGTCGCAAGGAAAACGTAGAGGAAGCCAAAAAACGAATCTTGTCGCAAGTCGAGAGGCTCGTAAGTCATGGCATAATTCGACGGTCCCGTTTCTGACACTCCCCCAGGCCGACGAGACCTCCGAAGTCTTGAAAATCCCCAACCAGTATCACGCTCAGCTCATTGGTCAGAGTGGCAAGTACGCCATTCGGTTGGAGGAGAATTACAGTGTCAAGATCACATTCCCTCGTTCATCCGGCGAGAACGGGGAGGGCAAGACCAGGGAGCAACTCAAGCCTGATGAGGTCCTCATCAAGGGTGGCAAGCGGGGCGTTGCTAGCGCAAAGTCCGAGTTGCTTGACGCTCTGGAGTTTGAGAAGGAAAACAACAAAGTACTCACATTCGATGTCCCCACTCGTTCCGTCTCCCGTATCCTTGGTAAAGGTGGTGCCAGCATCCACGAGATCAAGGACGACACCGGTGCTCAAATTGATGTCGATAAAACCAACGATGGGAACAGTTCTGTCACGCAAATTACAGTTCGTGGTACAAAGGAAGCAATCAATGCCGCAAAGAGCGCCATCCTGGCTATAGCTGATCAAGTCGGAGAGGAAATTACAGCATCCCTGGTTATCGAGCCCAAGTTCCACCGTACCATCATTGGTGCTGGTGGCCAGGGTTTGAAAGATCTCATCAACAGGTGTGGCGGTCCTTCTGACCCTAAGCTTCAAGCTGGGCTTGTCCGGTTGTATGTTTGTTCCACTTGTTTCTTGCCGTTTTGCTAACTTTTTTGCCAGCCCTCGCCAGGGTGAAACCTCTGATGACGTTCGCCTCCGCGGAGAGCCCAAATTGGTTAACAGGGTCAAAGAGGAACTCGAGAAAATGGTGGCCACATTGCGTGACCGTGTCATTCTGGCTGTAGAGATCCCAGCGTCCCAGCATCGTAATTTGATCGGCAGAGGTGGCCAACATCTGAATGACCTTCAGAATCGAACTGGAGTTCAAGTACAGTTCCCTGGGTCACGCTCGTACAATCAATTTGGCGACCCCGAAAATGCAAGTGAGATGGCAGACACTGATCCGGCCAACATCGTCAAGGTTTCTGGTCCTCGCAAAGCCTGTGAGGCAGCAGTTGAAGAGCTCAAGGTATGAAGCCCCTCTTTCGCCCTTTTCTAGTTCTTATGTGCCACGCAGACCCACGTGAAGCCTGCTGCTCCCGAGAGCGTGACAGCCATTATCTCGGTACCACTGAAGTACCATCACGTCATTTCACAGCAGGGTCACTTCTTCCGTACTTTGCGCAACTTCGGGGTTTCCGTCGAGCAATCTAGCAAGCCTCAGAAACCAGCAGTTCCTACTGTCCCCCCTCAAAATGGCTCTACGACTGCCCGCATTGATGATGCTGAGGATGTCCCATCCACCGAAATTGACTGGCAGGTCGCTGAAAACTACTTGGACGCTGAGGAAGGCGACTCGGAGTGGACTTTGAAGGGCAGTGACGCTGCTGGTCTGGAGCGGGCCCAAAGCCTTATCCAGGACGCTATTGCGCAAGCTGCAGCCATGACCTGTGTGGGCTTTTTGGGTCTCCCCGATCGCTCTGCATTCCCGAGAATCGTAGGTTCAAAGGGGTCTAACGTCACTCGCCTTCGAAACGAGACCGGAGCTGACATTACAGTCGGCAGAGAGAACAGTACTATTATCATCATCGGTAAGTCGGTTCATCCATGCGAGATCACTGGTTTGACGTAGTACTTCAGGTTCTGAATCTGCTGTTGATGCTGCCAAAGAAGCAATCTTGAAGCAAATATCGTTGTCTGGCCGTCCTGCACGCCACTGAGACGTTAACCATGTCCATTGATGTTGTTGGGTTTTAGGTGTACATCATGCTGTTGTGTTTAAATCATTAACAGACCACACACGCTATTTTGTTATGATATTCTCTGCAATACAATGGGGCGGATATTGAAATATTCAATCCCTCACAGAGGGACACCATCAACATCATCTGTATCCATAGGCAATCCATCAATATCTTCCATCGGCTCGCCGTCGACGTCAGCATCCTCGCTGTGATCAAGAGGAACGCCGTCAACGTCATCATCAAGAGGTGTACCATCCACATCTAATGGCTCTCCATCCACATCCATATCTTCGATCGGTGCACCGTCGAGATCATCGGCGTCGTTTGCGAGACCAGGGGCTGCCTTGCTCAATTCCTGCGCAGGCTGGAAAGACTTCGCTTTGAACTTGGAAACATATGAAGATTGCGCCTCGGCTGCAGCAACACTAGCGTCATTTTCTGCCTTCGGCTCGTTCAAATCAGCCTGCGTGGTGCCGTCCAGCCTGGCACGCAGTTCCGCAGTAAAGTCTGGAGGGAAGACTATCCAGTCTTCCCAGATGTCGACTACGGCTGTGATCTGCTTCTTGAACGTTTCTGCGGTAATCCGACCAGGAAAGGAATGATAAATGGTGGCGAAATGATCGAACACTATTCCCAAGCGAGACTGGAATTCCTGGCGAAACTTCCAAGCGCTTGGTACTGGAGCTGCTGAGTTGTGTAAAATGTCACAGATGAGATGCAACCGAGCAATCTTGCGTGGCACAGGTGTGCCATCCACCAAGAGTGAAGAGATAATGATATCCGATACCTGACATAGTTAGAGACGGAGCACTCTTTAGAAATTGTGACTATACCTCACGAGCGGCTTCCGCATGCTCCAAGCTGAATGTCATACAGCGAGCGAGCTCGCCTCTCTTGCCAGAGACACCACGAAGCATTGCCTCGAACCGTTTGCGAGCTAGCTTGCCTAGAACAGTTTTGCGAGTTCGTTCTTGCTCCGACTCCTCTGCAGAATCGGTAGAGTAGGTCGAGTTATATCCCTGGAAGATGTTTAACATGGCTTACTGCGCAAAAAGTATGCGCACACCTCATCGTCAAATTCTGCGCCCGTAAAATCGTCTCTCTCAACTAGACCTTTGTAGAATGCGTGCCGTCGGTGCTTTTACAGTCTGTCAACGTCCTTCACGGAGGAGATAGCTTGACATACCTTGCGCTGTGTCATGAAAGAGTACCTGGGGTTGCTCCGTTCCCATTCACGGAGATTTTCTTCGTACTCAGAACCATGGCCTTTGACTTCGGCGGCTACAGCACGAATAAATGTGTCGGTGACGGCAGCAGCCTCATCTTCTGAATCGTGCCTCCTCGAAGGGCTGGGTGACCGCCTGCGCGGACTGCGGCTGTCATAGCGTGAACGACTGTATGAGCGCCGCCGCCGCCGAGGTGAGCGACTATCATTCAGGGAACGACTGCGGGAACGTCTAGAGGACCGGTAGCGTCCTGTGGAGCGAGACCGGGAGTGACGCCTTGGTGAATGTGACTCGCTCCTTCCCCTGCGTTCCTGTCCTCGCGATCGCGATCTCGATCTTGATCTGGATGTCCTGCTCGGTACTGTAAAATGCATGAAAAAAAAAACTTCAAACAACTGATACGATATCTACCATAAAGAGGTTTTGCAGCCATAGGCACGGCTTTGCTCCATCCCACACGAAGAATCGAGCCCCCCCAATCAAGGCCATCGACTTCCCTCAGAGCAGCTTCTGCATCTTTACGCTTCATAAAGGATACGAAACCACTCAATCCGGCATTTCTGTTGCGGCGCGAGGCAGTCATGTCACCACCCGGACCAGAAACAACATCTCCTCGTGGCCACATGATTTTTACGGAGCCAACAGGACCGTGACGGGCAAAAAAGGTCCCAAGAGATTGTTCCGTGACATTGGAGGGTAAATTGGCCACAAAAAGGTTGGAAGTCTGCGAAAGAAATCATGAAAAACAAAAGAAACAAAAATTTGTTCACACTCACCTCAGGATCACCGCGGTCCTTGCTACCACTCTGCCCTTCGTATGCTGCAATGCAATACATTTGAGGTTGATGGTGATAAGCACAGGTGAAACCCCACCTGCTAAAGCAGTCACTGACCGCCCATGGGAAGAACGGGAATACCTGGCCTCTCGCATTGCCTGTTCCCTGAAGGAATGACGAATTAACGCGTTTGGAAGTAAGAACTTGGCTACCTCTTGATCTCTTCGAGAAATGAATCCATGGCTCGTTTGCCTTTCGGTTTCAGTGCAATACCTGATGTAGTGGACTGGTCAAGAATATAAGCACAAGTAGATGTTGCTCGCATGAAGCGGTTCACATACTTCATCTTCATTAGATAAAATTGGCCTGGTGCGCGACGAAGACTCCACAGAACCTTTGACTGGCGGTTGATAAGACACTTTCGCGCCGTCCGATGCGCGAACAAATCCTGAACCGGCCTTCCGCTTGTCCACACTTTCCCCCTCAAACGCATCAATGAAATCGGCATATGCCTTAGCAGCACTCTCTTCCTCCTCTCGTTTTTTGGCATCCGCAGCATCCTTCTCCTTCTCTCGGCGGGACTTGCGAACAGTGCCTTGCGCGTACTGCGATAACTTCATGTCATCGAGGGTCTTTTGCTAATGTACGAAGTGGTTGGTAAGTGTTTCAAGGACATAAATAATGTCTATTCGTCGCACTGGGAACGAAGAATCTTCGTCGTCGTCGAAGAACGCGGCCAGTCTTGATTTCGTCTTGTCCATCGCACTTCACAAATCCCAAAGTCAAGTGGAAGAGTTTTGAATATGTTAAGCGTCCAACGAGCAACTGGTGACTACAAGTAGCAAGATTCCCACGCGCCCATGCCCATTACGTGACTCTATTCCATACACCTAAATCATGTACAGTGTAAGATTCGCCATGAGGATCTACATCATCAAGTTCGCCAGACCCCCTTGTGCATATGCCATCGGTTTCATTGCCGGATGAGGTGTGGCTTCGAATTGGGTGTACTTTTGTTCTCCTTCTGCATCTATTCGTATCTAGCAAGGGTGTGAGTATTCGAAACGTTGATGAACGGTAGTGTATAGACATACAAACGCCCCCTTGTTTCCCACTTGATCCACATAATTTGGAGCTGAAAAGACGGTTGTGCAGAGGCCATCATGTTCTATGGCATACCCGTCTGCGAAACCAGAATTGGAGTCAGGTTCCCTAGGAAAGCGACGAAACACTCACCCTGGCGAACTTCATGGCTCCGAATAATAGAAGTAATGCCATTTAATGTACACCACCTCTTCGTAACGTCAGGACCGAAAGCGATGCCGACACCCTGGAAGGGGAATTGTGAGCCTCACAGCGTTTGGGCAGCTAACTAACACATACGCGTTTGCTCGGCCCGCGACCAGGAAGTGTTTGAGGATCAGTCCAGAGGAGCTTAAATGAATTTTGAGTGCTTGCACGCATGAGTACAGCATAAATACATACATCGGCTGGAAGCGTGTCAGCAAGAACTAGTTGGAAGGGCGGGAGGGTACGCACACATTAAACCTTCTTGACCTGGCTGCCGTCCAATTCGAGGAATTTTGCGAACTTCATCTAGGGTGACACCATCTTTACTAAATAGCCCGCCATGCACGACAAAGTATCTCTTGAGTCCTTCTGGTGACAGAATCGTTGTATCGCTTGTTTTGGTAGGTGCTTTCGTGGCGCTCACAAGCGTTGCCAATGGTACTGAAGAGCCAGCGATCATTCAGCCGAGCTCAATAGATCCTTACGCACTTACAAGTGGTGAAAACGTGAGCGAATAACTGTTGAGGAAGTTGTAAGCGCTTTGAATAAAGAAGAACGGAGGGATTAAACTTTATATGTTTGCTCTCCGTGTTTGTGCTTTGCCTCGCCTTCAAAGCCATATGTTCGGTTCATGTCTTTTGCTTCGTGATTACCTCTATTGATGAACATGCGTGCGGGGTATAACCCTTGTGTGATTTCAGTATTAAGGCCCTTCATATAGTTCATGTGCTCACATTTGTACGCGAAAGCGGTAAGAATAACCTCAATGGACCACGATCCTCGATCAACAAGATCGCCATTCATAAGAAGACAATGCTTCTCTGTGGGTGTACCCGTCAATGAGTATAGATGCAATAAATCGTAGAATTGCCCTAGAATAAACACGGTAAGCAAAATTTTGAAAAACCAATATCAAGCCCTGCAGCGCCAGACTGACCGTGGACATCTCCGATAACGTCGCATGTCATGTCTTCTTGCAGGTCCAAGTTTACAAGACTTTCCTCTTTCACAAAATGCGAACATGCCCCAAGAATAATCTCCCACGCGTAGCGTCTTGGAAGATTTTTACCTGACTTGAACCATTCGATCATTCCTTTGATAAACTCCTCCGTCATCACATATTTTCCATCATCCCCAGAACTCAACTGTGGACCAGCATATGCTTTTTCGACCTCACAGCCGCCTGAAAATGATGAAAACGCAGAACCTATGGAAATTCGAACAGCTGACCTTCCGCGATGATTTCATGACATCTTTCTACGGGGTCTTTCTCCCCTTCTACTTCAATCGCCTGCCCAGAAGATCAGCCACGACACTAACTTGAAGCAAAAAACATACCTTCTCAAATTCTATCCTGCGTACGAGCTTTTGGGTAGCTGTGAGCTGTGACTGGACGACCGTATTTCTAGGCTCTAGCACGACGACTTTCTTGAAATCTGCGATGGCTAGCTGAGGTTTTGCAATCTGTAGATAGCATGTCGCGCGACTGATACGAGTGCTTAGCTTCGGACCTCTGTACCCACAACCTGTCACATACCGGTAATAAGCCTTGGCATATTTAGGATCGACTTCGATGGCCTTTGCTGTAGTCGCGTGAGATGCTAAAACACCTCGATCAACTTAGCTAGCAGCTTACAAGCATCCGTGAGCGCGAAACCATATTCTTCTAATTTTGTCCGAGCTGCAGCACGATTGCACCAATACGTTGCATCTAACGGGTTCAGCTCTATGGCCTGAGAGTAGAGTCTGACGGCCTCCACAAAGTTATGACCTGTTGGGCAGATCGCCCCGACTTCAACATCAGTGAATGTAATGCCGATGTTCAACACGCACTTGCGAACGCTTGATTTGCCTCTGTCTTGATCTTAGCGGCCTGCACCCGATCCTCGTCCGCCACATCTCCTAGACTCAGTGATTGGATCTCCGGAGAGGGCAGAGATGATAGCGCGGTTGATGCTTGAGAAGGAGGCGCGGAAGACGACGTTGACGATGAATCACTCATGTTTTGAAAGACGCTCACTGGCTAGGAAGTGTGTCGCGATCTGCAACTCAGTTCATTAATCACCTCGACCTGAAATTTTCTGAGAAAGGAAATTCACATCGGTGGCTTTACATTAACTAGGATCCTTTTAGACTGTCGGACTTGGGGATGAGGACTGTTAGACATTTGCGCACAAAGAAGCTTCATATTAATCAGAAAAACTAAGTGCAACAACAGGGCAGCGCAGATGGCGTCACCATAAAGTAGGTATGAGGGTATGCGGTATAGGATTTCCAAACTCTTGCTTGATGCTAATAAATGTACTACCGTATGCCAGCGATAAAAATAGTTACGATGGGGGCAAACGTTGCTTAGTTGCAGACATTCAGGTTGAAGTACTTGCCAAGAGGAGGGTTGTGCTGATAGGCGTTGACGTCCTGGCACCAACCGTTCAAGAACTGGTGCAAGCTATTTTGACATGTAAGATTAAATCGCTCAACCCCGAGATTCATAAAGACATACTAGTCGAGGTTGTTCTGCTCCCTGCAGTTGCCGCCGTGCGCAGCAGCGGTTGCGTCCCCCTGTACATATACCATCAACACCAGGATCTATGAAGTATGGCAACAAAACAAATACATAGGTCATTCCCTTGAACCAGCCATTGTAATGACCAATGCAAGTGAGAAGGTCGCCGTTATTGTCATTGAGCAGCTGCGAGAAGAACTTGGCGCCAGCACCGATATTGAAATCCTGGGGAGGAATATGTATATGGTCAAGATGATACATCTGACACGACAACATGACTTACAACGTCCTTGCAATCACCATTTGGAGCACCGACGCATTTATCGCTGGTGAGCTGCATCAGCCCTTGCTCACCAGCTCCACCAATGGTGCTTGGTTTACATGAACTCTCCTGCATGGCAAAAGACGCGAGGAGAATAGCAGGGACTGTCACCCAACGTTAGATAGAAACGTAGCAAGACTTGACGAATAATACCGACTTCCATACTGGTTACCATATTTCTCGAATGTCGGAACAAAGTCCTTGCAGTTTGCGAATGCAGAACCATCTCGGTACGCGACTCCTGACAGGTCAGCAGTGACGATATTCTCGATTTTGACGAAAGGTGGGTTCCATCCGCCCTCGTTGATGCCACAGGTCAGGAAATCAATATGACCATTAGGACCGCTCAATCCAGTAATTTCCTCTGGCAAAGATGTGTGCATCAGTAAATATCCTCCCTTCGCTTGCAATTCGGGAGAGTTCGCACTTGTTGCACCGCTAGACCCACAGCCGTTGGAGGAGATGACTTTGACGAATCCCTGAGTTGGTCCACCTCCAGAGTTGTTGTTACTGGGTCCATTGTTTGATGTCGGGGGCTGAGGAGCTGGTGAAGTTGCAGGAGGAGTCGAAGCTGAGGACGATGGCGCAGGCGGAGTTGGAGTTGATGCTGGAGTTGAAACTGAAGCCAAGGGTGAACCTGCAAGCAAACCAGGAGCTGACGGCACAGGACTGTCCGAGCTGACCTATACAGTGCGCAATTACACAGGACCATAGAATTCTTGATAAGCTTCTTCGCAGTCAGCATTCAGATTCCAAACACGACTGACAGGTCTCGGTTTGCAGGTTTTGTTCCTCCGTAGCTTGGGTGTGCCATTGTCAAACAAACCCTTGTTTCGAGCGGAAATGGCGGCATGTCTACCCGGCGCAGGAAGCTTTTCAAAGCTGTGTCCGGC
>QFEX01000020.1:65558-101760 GCA_003316505.1 Suillus alpinus
GTAAACGAGCGGACTGTTTGAACGAGAGGCAGAACCAAGAAGAGGAAGAACGAAACAACTTCAGGGCTTGGCAGAATATGTGACTGCGTTGGTGGGTCACATATTATTACATATAGCCCGGCAAGCGGAATGCTAGAGGCGCTTCTGGCGTAGGTCCACAATATAACTCGGGTGAGTGGGTGACCCCTACTGCGGTCCGCCATCGTCATTCTTTCGCAAAACTTGACAGCTCTGCATTCTGCTGAGGTTGCGTACTTTCTTGACTTATATCCGTGTCAGCCTGACATGAGTCGGCCCGGATATAACAAGCACTCACATCCCAGGTCTCTCACTTAAGGCTCACGCCGTCTTGGGAGACTTGGAAGTAGTTTAAGAACAACGGATTGGAAGCCCTAGTGATAACAATGTGCTCCATCTGGTTGCAAATTAGAACATGTAACTTGGAGGAGTAAGGCGGCTTCAAGACAAGTCGAAACTGTCGAACCAGAATAACTGTGACAGTGCCGCTATAGCAGCTAGACAGCTTTTGTTGCTTTGGCAAGTGTGATTTTGCTTGTAGTGATAATGAATAGGTAAGATAACTTGAATTAGCGGGTATTCAATATTCAATTGTAACTTACAGCCCGACTTTCGTTACCTTGGCAAGAGGGATTTTGCTAGTCGTCACGATACTATCATGTGTGCAGCATCATGGCGAATCCCTCTCTCAAGTTGTCTGAATTCTTCTTAGATACGGTCGTCGGCATAGTATCGACTTGAGTGTTTTTTGCGCAACATGCTACTTACAACGTTCCTGCAGGTTCCTACTTGCCAACAAAACTAGTTTCGACCGTCTGACAATTGCTTGTTCGGGTGCCTATGGCGAGGTTGCTACGATGCGGCTTATCTTTCCGTGCAACCACTCAGTGCCACTTTATTTATTCTTCGCAGATAGGTCCGAGCCGATCTGACTCGTCCTGGGACCTAGGTAGTAAAGGGTAGTGATTGGTTGCATCCTATGCACCCTATTTCTTATCTGCACAGACCGTTTCCTGCGTCCTTCTGTGTGTGTGTGATCTCACAGCTTCTGTTGGGTCATGAATTGGTCGGTGCAACTCGATGAGAGTTTCTGCTTTGAATCAGGTGTGTTCTCAGTGATGTTTTGCAATCCACTGCCCCCCATGTGGGCTCACGTGGTATACCGCTCAAGTGGGGCCTCTTCTCATCAGACTACCCCTTGGCAGTGAGTTCTTGTTCCTGGGCCCAAGCGGCTCCCGTGTTGGGTTATTTTCTGTCTGGGTGGTTGAGATGTTAGTCAGAATTTGTCAGAATTCACTGTCGGACATAGTACACGTATCGTGTTGGCTCCTCGAGCACACCACATTTTTTGCCTGCTTTTGACGCAAGTGGTGCAGTGCTCCAAACTATCTTGAACGAGACTCCACGCGCTGTCAAAGCCTCGGAAATATCCTGGCGCTACAGTATGTTGCCTCAGCGGAGACTATTTCAAGCAATTCGGAACTTCGGGCGCAGAGGCTCGACGAATATCCAAACTAATACCAAAGCTGAGGGGTTTTAAAACGGACATCGCCCAGGGCAGATTAAGCAGACGCCTACCAAGGCAAGTGACAAAACCTTTGCTAAACAATTGACAATTGCCGGGCGCTGACGCCAGAAAGTCGTCTGACCTTGCAGAGATGTTTCTCGTACGTGTACTACGTATTACAATTTGACAGGCGTAGGTCAACGTCAAGTCTTGCTCATAACAACCAGGCCCCGAATCCCTGAGGCCTGAGCGCTTAAAGGCTTCCAGGTTCGTATTCATTGGGTAAACAACTGACCCAACCAGACAAGTCTTCTGTGCAAGCTCCGAATCATCTAGTTCCAGGCGGTGACTTTGTTTTAGCTCCAATTTCTGTACAGTAGTGCACGTTATGTAGGGCGATTCTATCTAGTCGAAGGGGCCTCCCACACCCCTGAAATTGTTGACCCGACGTGAGGGAAATTGCCGTTGGTCCGACGTTCTCGCCGGCCGTTTTAAACGCACTTTCCGTGAAGACGGGAGACTGCGCTCTCCGTCGGTGGAGAGCGGCGGAGGTGTGAATATGATGTCGTGAGGTGTCAACTCGCTCTGAGGTAACGTTCTACACATTAGGATATGTAGTACCTGTTTGATCAATTGCAAAGGATGCGCAACGATAATTCTCTACCTGTAGAAACCTATCACGTATATATACAGCTCCGTCGACTATAACCACGTACTTGGAGCACCACCACCACTACTACAGGATAACGGAGCACTGCGATTGCCGCGGGACAAGATATTGACTACGATAAAGTCGGAAAATAATCAAGATTCTAGCACGCCGCCTCCACGTGTATTGCAAACAACACAGCTAGTACTAGTCATGGGTGTACCAATTTAATGCTCATGGTAAGTTGCTGGAGTCAGAAAACACATGGCGGACGAATTGCGGACGAATCAAGGATTACGTGGAGATCTACTCAGACATCAGGAAGGCAAATGGGCATTCACGGAAGGGTGATTTGGCAATTTCGAGCAATAACGCGAGCTGACTTCATGGGACTGACGGGTTGTGTTCCTCGGAAGGCTTCCCCGATGGGACGTCACAGGCCATCAGGCCACAGTGGCATGCGTTGTAATTGTGTGGTCTCAGAGTCAAGGAGAGTCATGAAAATGATTAAAAATTGCTGCTTTGAGATCAGAATTAAGGATGAACAAAAAGACACATAGGGGGCTATAGGAGGCAGCTGCGTTGCTCGAGATCCGATAAAATAATAGGGAGACGAATAGGCGTTTCACCTTATCAAGAATAACCCTGTGATCATATCAGTTGAGTGTGAATTCTTTGACGTGGCATAACAAAACGGGCGGAGTGGGCGAACAAGGCGTTGTTCGGGTGACTGAGGAAGAACGGCGAATTTGACAGAATGCTAATGGGCATGAATTATGGAAGTACACCCAAGGAGCTAGTAGGCAGTACTGCCTGTGCGCAGCAGTACTAGTATGAAGAAGGGAACACTGCCACCGCCCCGATGACTCCATTGGGGACGGCGCAATCCCGACGATGAGGAAGGGCGGGAAGGTGAGACCATAAAGAGGATCGTGGGAACGGCACAGATAGTCAGTTCTCAAGGTACAGGGAAAGAAGACACTCGTTAATGGGAGGTGGTGCACACAGGTCCTGGCCATGGGGTGAGAAATCTAATCACGCTGATCTTTTACAGGAGGCAGATATAGCACTGGAGCAAGATGTAGTACCAGACCGTATGTCGGAAGCGGTGTAAAACTTTGGCGGGTACTTGCGGATAATGTTGATGGACATCTGAACACATGTTTGAGCAATTTTAGATCAGCTAGGAGAAGGAGGCCCAGGGCTCGCCCGATGTTCGGTGATGAGTACTTAGTACAGGGTGACTCAGTAATGGAGGCAATGAGTCATGATTAGAGAATGATGTGAGTCGGGGAGTCGGGGAATGGAGTCTGGAGTCGGGAGTCGGGTATACTGGGATCTCCAAGGACCCCGGATTTGGGTGATCAGGGTCCTGAAATACCCAGTGACTCCTTCAGTTTATATAACGCCCGGCTCAGCTCAAACCATTCATCCCTCTGAGCCTGAGTACTGCCAGGTACTGCCTCACAAGAAGACCTATATCTACGCTTACCTTCCAAGTCTCTTGGAATCACCTCCGCTCAGCTCATTTTTTGTTGTTGTGTAGCCTTTTCGACAAGGCTATATAACTATTAGGATAGTCTAGAGTCTCAAGACTTTGGACTCATCCTCCTGACTTCAAAGGAGTCACGATGTCCTCCTCAGTAATTCCCCGTTTTTCCAGCCCGATCTCCGAACCTGTCTCTCAAAAAGCCTCTAAACTTACTTTCTGCTTCCAAGTAACCACCGTAAACTCCATTAATGCTTTCGTCAAGTCTTTCTAGATAATCCGCTCAAGCTCGTCCTATCTGGTGTTCTTAATATTTACGCTCTCGTCTCACCTCCGTATTTTTTCACACTGCTCAATTCTATGGTTCGCCCCGCTGCTCACTCATTGGCCCATCGAGGGCCACCAACCTCAACGTCACATTCGCACACTCGGGTTCGCTGGCAACCCTATTATGCCACCCTTTCCTCAGTTTCCTCACGCCCCTCTCCTTCATATCTCATTACTCCCGCCTCATCTGTATCATCCATTTCCCCTTCACCTCTATCTGTCTATGAGCCAGAACGACAGCGAAATCCTCAATTTCACCTGCGAGAATGTCAGCTCCGCGACTCCCAGAAATCAAAATATGTAACTGGTTTAGTCGGTACGTTTTAAATCTAGCCGCCGTTTTTGGCCTCTTATCTGAACTTCGGTACTGTATCCGCCAATAGATCAAGCTGTAAAATCAATATGCGAAATATGGAATCCTCAGGACGTCCCTTTCGTTTTTTTGACATCATCTCGTCCGGCTGTGGCTGCCTCCTCCACCGACTCCATTCTTGCATCTCTTCCCAGCATTTCACTCCACGGACGTAATACTCAACTCCCCTCTCCTATATCTCCAACAACACAGCCATCTCCCACACCCGCCCCATGCATCTCAAATTCGTACTCCCTTCATTCGCCCGAGACCCCCCTGACGCCCGGTTCGAGCGATCAGGCCCTACGGTGCGACGTTGCGCCAATGAAAGGGTTTGTCCACGAGGTTCTTCGTCGCTCTCGCACGTCAGGCAGCGTTCTACAGACAGCGCTTTGTTACCTGGAAGCTATCCGCGCCAAGATCCCAGAGCTGGTCACGCAGGAGAAGGTGCATCCTGGGTCTACTTGCGAAAAGGAATCGGTTGAACGCATCGTTCAAGGTGAGGTCAGCGCTTTCAGCGCTGGCCTTGATGGACCTATCTCTTCCACGGAAACATCGACAGGCAATAGCTTGCTGGATACCATCCGCATTAATCCCATTACACTTGAGGTTGATTCTGCATTTGCAGAGCCGGTATTTGATGCTGAGAAGGTGTCTCTGCACAAGCCCAAGCAGAGTAGTGGCTGTTTAACGCCGCTTCCTCCACTTCCCTCGCCGCTTTTGTGCCCTCGCCGCACTTTCCTCGCGTCACTCATTCTTGCGTCAAAGTTCACGCAAGATCGTTGTTACTCGAATCGTGCATGGGCGAAACTTTCTGGCCTTCCGCCACGGGAGATCGGCCGTTGCGAACGTGCGCTGGGTGAAGCGCTTGAGTGGCGCCTCTGGGTCGGCAAGTTGCCCTCAGCGCCGGCCGCTTCCGGACGCGCCCTCACCAAGTCCAAGAGTGAAAGCAATATATTGCTTAGGAGCAGTGCGAGACCGCAGTCCGTTATAGAGACTAGCCCCGATGCTTCACCGACATCTTGCACAGAAGGCTCACCTTTGGTGGCAAGGCCTCGTGTGGGTCTCAGGCGGCACGCCACGTTACCTGCACGCACCTTCTATCGTGAGGACTCATATTCGGCGACGTTTTCGTCCGCCGTTGAGACTTCGCTATGGATGCCAACTGAAGCGAGTCTGGAAATGGATAGCAGTCCAGTCAACTCCGAGATCAGTCCACCGACGCCTGGTCTCAGCTACTCGCCCACGCCCACAGAGTCATCACTTGGGGATCGCACTATTCAGATGACAAGTTTCATGGACATCTCGACGCCGCCGCCGCCATCCTACCAGTTCGCCGCTTTCTCGAGCGTGCAGAACGACAAGATGTTGCAGCCGGTACCGATTCCGTTCATGTACTCGATGCCGAACGATGTGTGTCAGAGTCACAATGGGGATCAGCCGTATTTTGCAGCGGGTCTGTCGGCACCGAATAACGAATCCTGGTCTTCAGTATATGCTTTTTGACTGCTACCGCCCATGGACGCCCACGTGTTTTCCGTGCTAACCAATTTGGTTGATGCTTCCTATGCCCTATGTGTCTCTATCTTTCTGTCTTGTTCATATTACTTTTGTACATATAGTTTATCTGTTGGGTGTCCGAGTATGTGCCTATGTCTTGTTGGTTTGGGAGTGCAGCGGCATTCGATTAACTATGAACAATCCCGACTTTCCTCTTGTCTTCTTGTGTACTACTATAACCATACCCAATAGACTTGCTTTGAGCATCAACAGGCACTACCGGAATATGGCAGTTTTTTTTTAGCCCGGATCAGAGTGTCCTTCGGGGTCATTGACCTTGTGTCGGATATGTCTTCATGTTGCTTCATCAATCGTATGTACCAGTACCAGGCAATATTAATGTGACAGACAGATTATAGTAGCTACTTTACCCATCCGGCGATAACACAACAGGGACAACCTACTTGTGGGTGAACGCCCCCTGAGGGCTACCAGCAATCAAATCAATCACACGTAACTGTTGCAGGGAGATGTACAAAACACGACATGGCTCCGCGGACGTTACAACGACATATCGTACAACATATCATTACACATTTCTTTCTCTTGTCTCTTAATTCCGACATTCACCGATAGGAGGAACGTTGTGGCGCCTCGTGAAGCTCGGAGTGATACTCAAAGAACTCCAAGGGATAGTCATCAGGATGAATGGCACGCCACGAATGGGGATGACCATCATCGTCAAAGGATGCCGTGAGGTGGTGGATAGCATGTAGTTTCCATCCGGATGTTCCCTAACGATTAACATGAGAGTAGTAATAATGAATCAAGCGGACGGAATGCTCACCTCGTGGTGGATCCTGCCACAACGGAAGTCATAAGTCTATACGATACAAACCCCAAGGCCCCGCAGTAGAATAAAAGAACCGCACCTAACGTGAATATATCCCTCGCCCAGCTTATCATTAACAGCAGGAAGCCTCAATTTCCCGAAGATAATGTGTCCGTAGCTTGCCAGTCCATTTCGGACTTGTACGAGATCATCTCTCGAGAAGCTCGTGAGCTCATCGTCGCTCAGCGCCGCTGCTCTAGCCCACATTGAAGACTCATGGTGAACTTTCCACGAGCGGCGCGACTTCTTGATCGACTCTTTGATCGCTTCGGCTACTTCATCAAAGGCGTTTTGCGCGTCCTCGCCAGGGACGTGGGCGTCATCCAGAACGATTTGTTCTTCCGAAGCTGGATAATATTTGTAAGATCATTCAATGCTTAATACTGAGAGGTATTCAGTTGATCTACCCATCAGAGGAAACTGCCAATGAAACACAAAAGGGGTGCACTGCAAACTTGCTGCGAACTTCCAAACTGCACTGGTCCAAGCAGGATTCCCACGAGACGGAGTACGGTTTTAGGGTACACTTTCACGTCCGGGGTTCGCCGGATTGTCGCTTTAGTACTAGTATATGCCATAGGAAAGGAGTACTTGGGTCTCGTGTGGGCAGTTGGATGTTGGATTGTTCGGGTATAATGCTATGTTCATTGTATCTTAATATAGGGATAGTCAGGTGCTATGAAGGACGGGGATCAATGCCTGCGCGCGCTCCCACTGAGAGCGTCATGTTCAACCTTTCAAGGTTGCATCGTTCGGGGGTATTCAGTGCGTTCGCGAGAAACTGCGATCTTCTCCTGGAATCATCGTGGGCCCGTGATGAATGAAGCAGCTGACTGATAACCGCTTGAGAGAAAGAGTCCAATGCCACGAACTGTCAAAGGTATTGGTGCTTCATCGCATCTGCCATCAATCTCCATCCCAATGTCATCAAGTCTTATCAGATAGCCTGCGCAGCATCCTTGTACAAGTCTGCCGTGCCCCAATTCGCCCCCTGCCAAGTTACAGGGTTGCCTCCCACCGGGGAATTGTCGAGGATTTCAGCTCCTCGGACAGTTGAGGACATCTACCCGAGAACGAAGAAACACATCCTATAATTATGCCATCCACAAATCTCCAGTATAGCGGGGATAATCTCTTCCTTTTCTAAAAATGGGAGACCACCCTCGGTGGTTCCAACCTTCTGACCCTACGGAATTGTCAATGATTTGAGTTGAATGGGCGCTCCTGTGAAGACGACGCACCATTACCCAGAGAATGCTCTTGAGTTTGATAATTAACTCAAGATTCTCGCTGTCAAGGTCGTGCTGTTTCATAAAGTCCAGCTCAGTTGTTATTTTGAAAGTGGGTGGAACGAGTCCGTCGAATGCCCTGGAGTCAATAAGTTACACTGCGGCTACGTTAGAGAGCGGCACATACGATTACATCTTCAAAGCCGTCTGAAGAGAAAATATCCGTATCCGCCTGTGTCCGTGCAGCGTTGTCCATAGTAAGCTCACCTAGTGGAAGGCGATAGCATTTTGGGTCAGGTACCGTCGATCGTGTCTTTTGGGTGAAAATAAGAAATGAGGGGAGGGCCTGAGTCGAGTCGAGTCAATGTGAGCTTGAAAAGCACGTTTCAGGACAAAAGATGCCCGTGCGATGAGTACTCCTTCCTCAAACGAATTGCGACGTGGATACAAGGAGTCCAAAAAACACAATACGACAATTTCTTTCAATTGACCAGCTTTGGAGGACGACCGCGAGGCAACAAAAACCCATGCTAGGTGCCTGCATGCGCGCGCTGGCTAGCCGCTCGAGTTAGACGTCACGGTCTCATATGTGTAAGTCTGTCTGTCTGAGTGACTCGCACGAACAGCTAGTTCGTTCTACTAGTTAGAAAGCAGTGGCACGGTGAACAACATACACATCTATAGGGTCGATGGTTTTCCCACCAGATAGTACGAAGCACCGGTTGAAATCCTCGCCGAGGTAACTTCGATACCTTTAAACTTAAGAAGACGTAACATCCCAGCGAGATGAATATACTGCGAAGCAGGGCGACACGGGAAATGATTTCTCTTCTACATGTAATGAGGAATGTTCCTGACTGAAACAAGAGAGTAGTCGGTAGTGGAGGCAATTGGTGTGCGAGGGAACCGAGTCAAAGGCTGCAGTGAGAGGGTCAAACAAGGACCCCATAGTGCTCTCTGGGAATACTGCGCTGTCGACGGAGATCTGATATTGTGAATTGAGACAGTGCGGCGACTGACATGAATGCCGTTTTCTCGGGGGGTCCCATTTTATCCATTAAGAGAAGTACTCTACGTAGGACAACATGAATGCCGTTGACGTGCGTGGCCCTGCAAAACACGAGTGTAGGCTTCTGATAAGTCTTGTGAGGGCTTTCCAAAATGAACTGTACATGCCGTGTGGCAAGTATCGCGGTATGGGCCTGAAGAGCCGCTGAGGTAAAATGAGTTCAATATGAAACACAAGTCGAACTGAAGAGACCAAGGGTCGAAGTTCTCGTTCTCGAAATTTGATGCCAAGAACGACAGGGACGGGAAGGATCTATTCATGCACGAGGTCGATGACTTGTTTATCGGTCTCGGCCCTTTACCACAGAAAGTGAGGATAACAGTTCTGAGTAAAAACGAGGAACCGACGGCGTAAGATTGAAGCGGAATGTTTTAAACTCTCACCAAACGTCAAATAGCAGATAAATCGTTGACTCTTGATGGGCATTTGTCACAGTCTGCGAGCAAATGCTGAGATGGTGGTGTATAACGGTAGAAAACAAAGGATACCGATGTCGTGTGAACTCGATAAGATAAAGAAACATTAAACGTCGTGACATTGTCGTACAAATCTTATAAGCGCTAGCACTAAGTTTGAAATTTGAGTTCTGAACCTCGGCGAGTCGCAGAGATACTCAGGAGTCAGTAAATCGACATTCCCGCCTCAGGTGGTTCCTGCCTTCTAGTAGGTTAAGTTTCGAACTCCGCTAGGATTCGAAAGCATCCACCGCCACAGACTTTGTGCTGGACACAAACCATTGTGGCGAACATGAAGTTTGACACATCGTGTAGCGCCTATGTCAGGGATCTTCCCTAGTAATCCCCAAGGTATGTAATAATGTGACAGTACTTACTCCAAGGTACGAATGTTCCTCCTAATGCAAACTCAAATCATAATGTTACATCACCTTAGATATCAGGCTACTCGTGCTCTGCCGCAAACGCGAAGAGGACGTTTCGCCAAATGACCACAGAGTCAGCCATTTGACATTGTTGTCGAGAATCGAGATATAGCCTGCAGTCATTCGGCCTCTGCCGTCTTGATGGTCCAGTCCGTTTCCGGATCAGTGTCCCAGCACTGAACTTGACATTTTTAAACCGTCCCGCCTTATCCGCGACCTCCAACAATACCCCTGTCAAAAATGACCAATCTGCTGCTCCATATTCGACGTCGTCAGTCATCAGTGACGGCAATAACGCTACTCTCGCAATTTCAACTATAAAATTCAGTAATGAAGAATTTCTGAATCTTGCTCACAGTCGGTATTTGTTGTCTTGGCGAATCGAGAAGGGGACGGTTCCTGTCGGATCGCCAGGACCCATCTTTCACCCTCAACGACGCTGACGTGACCGCGGAGTTACAGAGAAACATCAGTGGTGGTGTGAAAGATCTTACCAGCTCTCCCAGACCCAGCGCAAATGATGATGGTTCCACGCATCATTCTTACGGAGAGCGTACGGAAAGCCAGCAGGTAAAGAATGATCCGCAGTCACTACTCTGTTCTATCATCTCATGTCGTGTGACTGAAAGTGCGCACATATGATCTTTTCAGGACTCTTCCAGACTCCTAGCGTTAACGCCCAACACTGATGTAATAGTGGATCGTATTTCCAGCTTGTCCAGGACTCATCAAAGAGACTATGCCGTTGTGCACGTGTATACGAAATTGTTGTGCGCTTTCTGTGGACGCAGGATCAAGTCAATCGCATTCCTTACACGAAAACTTCGATATGATTATCATGTGTTTATGCCCAAGGACCATCAAATCACTTCAATGGGCGCAACCTTCTTTCGTACGTCCGTTCCCCCACGCCGTTGTCACCGCCGGGATCTCCAACTTACACAATTTTATGTTCGACGTGAGTCTTTGTTGTTGATCAAGTGCCTAATAATACTCGATCTTCCTATCCATCAACGTCGAGAGCCTGGGAGACAGAACCTCTACGGACCGCCGAGTCTTTTTGAGCGGACTCTAAGTGACAGTGTGGGCAATAGGAGGATACAAATGATCATTAATTGTACGTGATCTGTATAGCTATGAGAAGGGATGGTACAACACTGTCCCTTGCCTGAGAATCTGAAGGACCTGGCTATCCAGTGCTGTTCTTTGGCAACTGTCATTCCACGCCGTGACTGGTGCGGAGACTTGGAGGCGCAGTAACAGCACCTTCGACTTGAGTTTCTCGGTACCTTATTTTGAAACTAAGATCGGTATTCAGCCTCATTTTGATGTGATGTCAAGTCTTTAATTGGATAGTAGGCTCCAGCGCCTTTATTATTATTATCATCCTAGAAGATCATGCAATCACACAAGCTTTTCAATTGGTTTTCAGTCAAGCCGGAATTGAGCGGTGTTTGCTTCATTGATTGAGTATCATATTCCAGATTCATGCTTCTGATATATGACATGCTGAAGCACATGTATTAACTCCCGTCCCATGGATGGTCAATCATGCCATGTGTTGTTGAAACGTGTTGTCCAGCGATCGGATACGCCGTCAGGATACGTTTCTGAGTTTTTAGTTTGATTGAGTAATAAAGCAACGGGCTGCCCTTTACGTCCCTTAGGAAAGTGTCAAGATAGTGTCACAGTGCGCAGTTTGGCACCTGGTCTGCTTAAGACTGCAAGCAAATAAATGTTGCAGTGTTACTTCGAGGAGCGCCGGTGTTCTGCACATCATCGGACACATGGATGAAAGCCGCGGGAGCGGTGGAGATTAGAAACGAGACGGGAAATGCTGGAATAGACAACACATGTACGTGAAGGGTCAGAAACGTCGACTTGCGGGGACCTGGCAGACGTTTACAGTATAAGGTGTGGAATCTTACATACTCTTATAGGTCATAGAAAGCAGTTGGACGGGTTGTCATTCACATGTAGGATTCCTCATTACGGTATAGTGAGGACGTTGTACGGAGACTGGGAAGTTGGATTAATCCAAAGTTGATGCCAATCCATAGGCCCCATCACCACGCGATGTGTCACTTGGATATAACTATCTTGATGGTAAAAGGATCGACCACATGTCAGGATAAACCGGAATGTGATGGCCGACGAATTACTTAAAATGGAGTAGCGCATCATAAATAATATTTGGCAGCGGAGGAGATCAATATACAATTAAGGAAATTGGATCGTCAAATTTGGAGTAAAACTGACCGGTACCTCTAAGGTTTAGGGCCGACCGGAACTGAAATTCATTCAGTACACCTTCACCGTTAGTGATGCACCCTTTCAGCGTGGTCTATAGAGATCTCCCGCTACCCCCAATCTGCTCCTCGTTTTTTTTTTCTGATTTTTCCCACCTATTTACAACACGCAAAGAAACATGATGCGCCAATGATGTGTGGAAATTGATTAAAAAATCCCCACCTTCCCTATACGAAATTTGTTATGGCAGTCTCAAAATGCAGTTACGACGCATCCACGACCCTTAGATCAGAATTTTAGTGATTTAGGCCGATTTCCCGGGTCCGTGACAATGGTGTCCCCGTCCATTTTCCACCCTTCTCTGCTTCTTACTTCGAACAAGATTCAGTATAAAACCAACGATGAAGGATCTTCCACACGAAAATCTACCTCCCATACTTCCAATTCATCGTATGGCTGAAACCATCGCGTAGTCAGTTAACCCTCCATTTATTTACTTTCAATACCATCTAACGCCTTTTTAACAGCTCCTCCACCCCTAATGCTTACATTCCGCCAGCCTCTTATTATCCTCCTACCGCTCATCCTCATGCTCCTGGCCATGCTCATGTTGTAGCACAGCAGCCACGCCAAGAGCCACAACAAAGGAAGCGTCCCAAGTATACAAGGAGCAAGACTGGTTGTATGACATGTAGAGTCAAAAAAATAAAGGTATGCCACTCCATACTGCCACTCGTATATCTATTCATTGCCCAACTCCTCAGTGTGACGAAGCGAAACCTAATTGCATGCGATGCACTCATGGGCAGCGAGACGTGGGCCTCGTCCTATAGTCTGCAAAAAAAAAAAGCTAACAGTCGTGCAGTGCACATGGCCAGAAGGCGTTCCCGCCCGCAAGAAATCCACACCCCGGAAAGATAGTATCGACGGGCGCCCATCCACTGCCGACTCATCAGGACTGTCGGAAACTTCAACACCTCCTACTCGGGACAGCACGCCTCCGAAACCTCGCGTATCTAACGACTACAACCAACCTCCAATGTCCCGTCGGCATAGGCATGTGCATCCTTCATGATAGATATTATTTACTGACCAGAAGACCTTTGTTTTAGTGATCTTTTCGCTCCAGTACCTCAAGTGAAATACGAGGAAGACCCGAATCTCAGGCTCGGGCCAGAGCCTGATGCTGTGCGACGCCAGTTGTGAGTCTGGAAGTTGTTTTTTATTCCGTTCCGTCATAACAAATATCCAGAGCTCCCCAAGGTTATCCCGTGCATCCAAATCAGAATTCCAATGTTTTATCTATGATATCCGAGATGCAACCATACCCTCCACACCGATACGACTCCGCTTACGCTAATCCAGCCACTCATTTACATTCAGCTCCCTCACGACACATTCCCCCTCATCACTCTCAGCACCATGTTAATATGCGTTCGATGAACCACCAACCAGCAAACCCTCAGCACTGGAGCCAGCCTCATATGATGCCAAGTGTAAATCCCATGGATTCTTTTGTAAGTATTTCGTAGATTGCTACCTTTATTATACTGACCGTCTGGTGTGTCTGGTTCAGTTCCCACACCCCCAGGAGAGGAATTTGGTGGCACCTTCGTCTAATGATCATCACCCTAGATACCCATAAGATTGATGTTTCCCTTTGATTTTTCTTAAAGATCTGTCATGACTTTGATATTTGAGCATCATTATGGCCATCCCCTCTGAGAACCTAGTTGTCGCTTCTAATATTCTGCTTGGTCTGGACTGACCTCCAGGATTTAATCTTGCGACTGATGCGTTATTCAGTGTTCATGTTCATGGTGTGACGCACAGCGAGGACTTGAGGACTTGCCTAAATCGGTGCATTCACGTTCCATTAATTCGAAGCTGTTACAGGCACAAACCTGTACAACTTCTCAAGCTTTGAAGCTTCAAGGTGTAGAGAGCAGAACTTTTTTGGCTGTGTCGTTGTTAGACGTGAGTGATGCATCGTTAAATCGTTTGATCGACTAATGTGACTCGGAAACAGGCGCTTTCCGAGGGCGAAATTGAACGTAAATATACATATTTCGCTAATGTTAGAGGAGAACCTTCGACGCGCCTTTCGCAAGGACTGAATCGTAGTCAGATTCAATGGGTCGGAACTGAGGGCAGCACCTGCTGCTGGAGTTTCTGGCATGTACTATATTGGAGGTAAGCCCCGCGGTAGCCCAGAATTGGCTAGAATTGAACCCTTCCGCAGCCTGCATAGCCAGCAGTAGAAACGACCATCTTGCATGCTTCCTCAGATTGAGTGGTCACTGTACTGGTCATCTGTACGGCGTTGTGGGGGTTCCAGGAGCAGACTCGATAAATCAGTCTCTTACATTCCCCGAGCGAGTATGTGGGGTGTCTCGTATGTTTGTTCCGCTGCTAGCCCGAGTATGTACCCGGTCGTCGCCCACGTTTGAGGGTCATCGAATTTACCTTTGCACAGGTGATCTCGTTCATTTCTCGCGCCTGACATGGATCTCGCAAGTCGATGAGGGCACTAGATCTTCTGCGCGGGATATAGCCATGAATTACATCATTTACCAGAACATTGGGGGGACTCGTATTCCACAGCGAACCCTCATAGGCATTAGTGCGTATCCGATGCTTAGGTTAGTATCTTTCAAATACGTGGTAACGTCCTCGTGTTATTATCTCCGAACCTGCATCGCGGCGTTTCAGAAGTGTTGCCGACCGATTGGCTGGTGCAGTTCTGCTGTGATCTATTACGGACTTGTGTTGGAATGTGGAAACAGTTGTATGGCTTTTGAATGTCTCCACTTGTTCGGAAGGATATACAAACATTCAGGTACGATAAATGCACAGTCGCCCTTGTATAACAAACCATCGCAGGACCCAATGTGCGCACCATCAATCTATCATCCTTGCGCAAAAGCTCGTAAATTTTTGAAGGATGTTGCACGCCGCTTTCAGATGAATATCGTTGGAACGTCCTTCGGGTGAGTGTATGAATTCAATTGTCAAGAGGACGATAAAAGGAATCCTGACATGAAGGCCTAGAAGTGATTAGATCAATATTTACCTGGAGCGGAATGGCGTATTGTCATGATACTATGACCTCGTGCTGAACTTGTGACGCAGTTTTGTCACATCAAACCCGCAAAATTCCTGCTACAGGCGAAATACCTGAACGGTACGATTGTTCGCACTGTCTCCAGCAGCCCCCCTGCGAGCCACATTCTTGGTCAGATGGCTGTAATATGATGACGAAATTATGCACGCTGGCTCGTGAGTCGCGTCAGAACACCTGACGGGTGGTACAACCCTGAGGTTCGTGAACTTGATATTCATTCTGCAGGGTTTATGGTCATATTAAGTGAGCAAAT
Organism: Suillus alpinus; assembly: GCA_003316505.1. Classification (NCBI taxonomy): domain Eukaryota; kingdom Fungi; phylum Basidiomycota; class Agaricomycetes; order Boletales; family Suillaceae; genus Suillus; species Suillus alpinus. The sequence goes on from QFEX01000020.1 coordinate 81,098, forward strand.
TGTGTGTCATGTTGACGTCTTCAGCCGTGATTCAAGTAGCATGTTTTCCATCACATCGTGTCTAGGGTGCTTTAAGTTGCCCGCGGTGTGTGGCTCTAACTCCCGTACTAACCTGTAACTGTTTTCGACTGGACTGTGTGCGAAGCATATATAAGGAGACCCTGAAAATCTACTATGTAAATTGCAAAATGATCGGGGTGCTCTTGGGGTGCTCCCTGAACTTGAAGTTGAAAAGGGAAATCAAAGCCGCTATTAGGTCCATTGATCCGGGCCTGCAAGAAAGTTCTATCATGAAGAAATGGCCATGGGTGGCAAATATTCTATTGAATTTATGTTGTCCGTGCCCGATCGGGGTGGAAAAAGGCGCGATCTGCGCCACTCCAAAAAGGCAACTCTGAGAAGAGCGCGCGTCGGGCAACATGCCCAATTCTATAGAATCAGCCGCTTTGAACTGTAACGCCGCGCGTTTCCTGACGTTACAGCGAGGTGCAAACCTTGCAAAACCTAGCCAAATACAAAGAAATATTCTTGGTGTTATCCTTTGACATCGCAGCTAATCACGTCCTACAGACTAGAAATTTGCAACACAGACAGGCTGCTACTAGCCTACCTCCGGTAGAAGCACGATATTGCTCGGAGCTTGGAAGGTTTTCGGAAGGGAGTTATGAGGTATATGATGCACTCTAAGGAGTCTGTAGAACTTTAGTTGGCCGCGAGCTGGATATAGTAATACTTCTCAAGCCAAGTTGCAGTTTGCTGGTGGTTTCAATTCAGGGGAAAGTATCCTAATTAGGATGACAAGTTTGCTCAAGTCTGACGGATTCTCTGAACCTACTCTCTTTCTGCACAACAATAAGGTCGCACGATAACGAGGAACTTACTTATTGATTATGAGGATCAATATGACATCGTCCCAGCTACTGCCAACGGGGCAGCAATGTCAGCAGTGGACGGCGAGGTCAAGATAAACTCTCCAAAATAAACGCGACAGGCTTCAGGTTCGTATTGTTCTCATGTTGAACCATGCTCATCTGACAATTTCACGGGGATTTCGTAGTGAGACCTGAACATGAGCGGTGACTTGAGTTTTGAGCACCCTCCGATGGAAGGTATGCTTCAGTATGATGTTCTCAACTTACCAAACTCTTTTTTTCAACAGTGCAACAAGAATGCAACGCCCAAACTCTGGGAATGGACGGCCTCCTCCATCCAAAGCCAGAGCGCGGTAAGATATGCTGTACGCAGGGCAAGAAAATAAGGAACGCCTATCTTCATTCTGCCAAGGTCTGACTATCGACAGAGACCACTTACCACCACCGTCCCAAGCGACTCGCACAGTAAACAATAGCTCCAGACTTATTCCCAGCACCCCTGGATTGACATCGACTTAGTCTTCCCTTCACCATTGTCCCCCACATTAAGATCCCATAACATGTGACCGCTCTGGTCCGGCGATCATCGATCATCCTTGACTTCTTCAATGAAAGCTGTTTACTAACATTTCAACTAGGTGTGCTCCTAGGCCATGGTCTAGCTATGCGGCAAGTTAAACTGCGAAAGCAAGCTACAATGTGCAGTGAGTTAATAGCACAGATATACAACATCAATCAAGCATGTAATCGGAGTCCGTTCCTTTCTGTGCTGTGCGATGGTATGGTAGCTGTATGATGGGAAAGATGTACAGAGAGCGGTGCGAGTGTGTACAAAAAAAAGGCACAGTAACAAAGGGGATGCAATGAAGAAACAAGATATATCACGATGACGACGAAGCATTTTGAGTGAAACATTGAAAACAAGCAGATGAATCTATGGTGTTCTGTCAACAGCACCGCGGCTTGAAGGCGGTCTCGAATTCCTTGTATATGTCGGTTTCAGTAGTCATTAGTACCCAGGTCGAACAATCTTACGTTTCTCTGGTGGGTTTAGGCCAGTCCCAAACTTGACTGATCCAGCGAGCCATAGGCACTTCTCGCTTCATGACGGTGGTGATCCAGGGATGAGATAGCATTCCTCCCGGTGTAGGGCGATTTAGATGGTCAATAACCAAGCTGCGATAAACATTGATATGACGATACGCAAAAGGAGACTGGACATGAGCTTACGCCTGTCGAATGAAATCTTTCATCTCATCACTCCATACAATGTTATCACCTTCTTCATCGGTCAGCTGAGGTGGCTGAAAAACAATTCTGATGTAAGCAGGATTCAAAAGCAGGAGGATCCAAGTGCCAACCTGTCCCTGGGTGATATAGACAATCAGTTCGATGGAAGTAAGGTCTTCGGGGAATGGGTATCGATTCTGTACAAGTTCCAAGAGGGTGATTCCGGTGGACCACACGTCAGCTCGAATGCTATATTCTTTTCCACTAATGCGTTCCGGCTATAGTGATCATCAGAAGTGATGGATGCGTGATCGGGTAACGGACGTACAGCCATGTAGAAACTGGTGCCAGTAAAGGTTCCGGCCATTGAGCGGACAAGCTCTCCGGAGACACCAAAATCACAAAGACGAACGACGCCTTCGCCAGTTAGCAGGATATTGGATGGTTTGATGTCCCGATGGATGGTTTTGAGTGAATGAAGATAGTTCAGGCCTTGCAAAACCTGGTGAATAATGAATATGGCTAAAATCAAAAGAAGCTTCAGTAATTACCCCTTCAGCTATACGTCCAGCCACTTTTTCGCTGATACGCGCATTCTTCTCTTTGATTCGTTGTCCAACGGCTTCCAAGCTACGACCAGCGCAATATTCCATCATGACTTTGACTTCACTAGATGATGGTGACATATAGGCGCCATGGAAACGAATTATATTGTGGTGTTTAGACGTCGCAGAGATTGACAACTCGCGTTCGAGCTGTTTTAAAGGCGCCTCGCGAGTGGTGATTGTTTTGCGGGCCAAGATGAAGTGGTTACGTCGGTCTCTGACTTTATGAACAGCTCCACCCTGACCTTCGCCGAGTCGGGAAAGGACTTCTAAAACACCGTCCGACCATTTACTAGAGCTATAATTGGTCGAAGTCTCTTCCGTAGGTGTATAGGACTCGATGGTACTCCTGTCAAATTCAGCGATTAACTGAGCAATGCTGTTATCGCTGCCATCGGGTTCGGGAGGACGTGGTGTTTGCAAAGTCAAGAAAGGCCGAACGGTTGCGCCGCCTGGGTTCTCACCGTCCAATCCAGGTGGAATGATTGCAGGACCTTCATAGTAACCTGCATTACCACCATCAGGTGCGATTGGCAGACGAAGCTTGGGTCTTTGATTGAGCCTTGGGCCTGCTCCAGGAAGCTGAGGACGCGATGGCCCTGGAGAAGAGCCCAATGGGGGAGGAGATGATGCAGCAGATGAAGGGTGTAAAGCTGACTGATCTTGGGATATTTTGCGAATTGCTAATGGGCGAGTCTCTGGTAGGACGAGTGGTGGTAGTGGTGATTGTGAGCGCGGAAGAGTGCGTGGTCCGATAGGACGAGAATGCGTCTGATGCATTGCTGAGTGACGATAAACGACGCGCTAACAAAGCGTAGTCGGTGAGAGAAGAGGAGGCTTAACAAAATGCCCATCACAACTATTCGATATGCTCTGACATGATATTTTACATAGTTCACAAAGTTTACATGGCACTGTAGCCAAGTGGTTACGGCGTCACGTTTAGGTCAAAGTGCCAATCCGTGATGGGAAACCTCGCGAGTTCGAATCTCGTCAGTGTCATCTTTTTGCAATTTTTGTCGGGATGTTGTTGTTGTTGTGTCTTTGATCGATCAATCAGTTGTGGACACACCACATGTGGACACATATGTGCCATTGCCACCGTCCACAGCGACGACGGTATAAGACCTTGCAACACGACACCCGTTTTTTAAATTATATTACCGTTATCTATGTTTGTATCATCTCCCAACCAAGGTACAGCCATATGCACTCCACCCCTACCATCTCCCTCGAAACCCCGTCGCCGTCGTCCAGTGCCGCTACGGCTACAAGGAATTGGTGTTGATCCGAGCCTTCTTGTCGGCAAGGTTTTAATGAGACTCAGCCGTTCTTCGAAACATCCCACTTTAACCCTTGACTTCTCGGACAACACTACGTTTCAAATTCTTGTTGATGGTTATGATCCTGTTCACAGGTATGTTTAATCACCTCCCCTCATAGCAACAAATCCTTAATAATGTACCTGGCAGAGGCCTCCCAAAAGAACTTGAAATGGACTCGTCTCTAGAGCAGCTTCTCAATACACCTACCGGGCAAGCGCTCGTAGAGTGGACAATCGAAGATTGCGCCCTCATAACCTTGACAGACAAGGCATTCGAGTCGAGAGAGAGGGAACAACGGTGGGACCAAAATCATTCCGGAGTCGCATTTCGCTTCTCTGAAGACCGGATGTGGCATTGCGTCTGGGCCACATTGACCGATCATGACGACGGCACATGCGTGTTTCGCAGCTACGATGATGTCTATATTGATCAACTCCATCGGTCTCCTCGAAAACGTCGCGCATACGTACCCGACTCTCCCATAGATCTTCGCTGACCTATGTGGGCGTCACATCAATGAAGTCGTTCCTAGCATGAGGTTTCCAAAATAAAAGATATTTACGTCTTCTCCACACATACTAGATCTTGCATCTGTACCACTACTGTATCTCGTATACGCCATCGGACTACGCACCGTGCAATTTCAAGGATGATGATGATCTCATGGACACCATGTTGGGAGGGAAATAAAAAGTGTAGGCGCCAGTGTGCATCAGATTGAAACGTCAATGAAACAAGGGAATCACAATCCTGAGTCGGTGGGTGGCCATTCCCAACCCATGCTCGATCCGCGATCCACACATGTGACCATACAACAGATTTCGCGCCCATGATCACACCATACCATTCCCGGCGTCTGCTACATTATGAAGACTGAACGATGCCGATGTTGCGTGCGATAGGAATCATATTCTAAATCTTTGAATATTCCTATAGGCTGCATGAACAATTTTTGCTATCAGGTATAGTACCCGCTTGAAAAAAATTTGATTAAACAAATACCTAAAAGGCTCATTGATCTGCACTCAGTAAGAGGGTACCAACGTTCATTAGGTAACAGGGGGACATGGCCAGTACATGCAAAGAACCGCAAAACTGAACCAGAAGACAGTTGCTGCGTTATCAGTGACGGACTAGTACTCCCAGTTATCTCCAGCGTTCAGAGATAAGTAAAATCACCTGTCATCAGGGCCTGGACGAGGCAGTGTGTTAACGCCAGCGAAGACAAATGCTGAAGTATCTCGTGGACACAATGGTAGCTAGTGGGCGCCACAAAGAAAAATGCGCGGAAATGGCTGACTTAAAAGGGTTCTGTCGTGAAAATTCCTGCGATCGACAAGGAACGCTCGTCGCGAGATGGCTAGTAAAGTGATGCAAGGGGTGCATAACTGCACGGTTTTAGCCCTGCTTTTCGGAGCATGACATCTGCTGATAAGCCGGCGGCAATGTGCCTGTTTTATAATATAAGTTATGTCTGGGCTCAGTGGACGTAAGGCATGAGAGCGAAACCGGAGAGATGGATGGCTACAATCAATTGGCTGGATAGACAAAGTGACGGAACAGAAAGGGAACTTGAAATCGACATAATAACAGGGGGAATGGATACTGCGCTGTGGAGTTTCAGTAACCCCGAGGGTCATGGAGTTATCTGAATGAGTAGCCAAACGTAGAAGCACCTGACCGTGTACTGTTTTGGCTGGACTTCTCTAATCTGGAGAGAATACGCAGCTGATCCTCCAATACCATGACAACGTTGTACTTACTGTCAAAATGAAGGGATTGCAACAAGCACAAGTGCGTCGAGACAGTGTAGGGTGCAGAATATGGGTTGTCAAATCAGTTCAAAATATTTAGTTAACAATACGTACGTACGTACGGGATGAAGTTGACTCAAGTGCTGCAAGACGTGTATGGATGGTTGTTTCCAGAAAGTCTGCACTGCTTATTTTGAGGGTCCAAGATCATGAGACCCTGGTGAGCCCTGGCATGTTCGTAAATGTCCGGTGTCAATCAAGTGAGATGATAATTGGCTCATGCTTTCATCGGCGATTTGTATATACGCCCAGAATGCTTGCGTGACTCTCAGTTCGGAAACGTGTTAATGGGGGACCACAAGGATACTAAGCAAATTTGAGTTAAGTATAACCTAGCTGCTTTAAGGTTATGGATGAATCCTAATGGGGAATGTTCCCACGATTGTTATATGAGTTGCTCTGTCCGAACTCACCAACCTTCCTTCTTCTGAGTAGGTCAAGTCCTCTAAAATAATCTGCCGCTTTCATGTCAAATCTACCAGCTTCGTCTTCGCCTTCACGTGTCACTTTTGCATGCTTGACTTTTAGAAACATCGGTACTGTCAAGAAACTGAATTCGGTCTTGTTTCCCATCAAGTACAGCGACAAGTTCTATCAAGATATCATAGCACCCGAGGTCGAAGACTTCTGCCAGCTCAGTCCGTTTTGTTCTTTCAACCATTTACAGACTATACTAACCTCTTTAAGTCTATTACAATGATGTTCCTGTGGGCAACATCTGCTGCAGATTAGAAAATAAAGATCTTTATCTTATGACTATGGGCGTTCTGGCAGTAAGTTATCCCGCTGTCAGTCGTGGCAAATGTGCAAACCATTCCAAGCCCTATCGCTCCAAACAGCTTGGCTCCCAGGCCCTGAAACGCGTCATCAAGGCCGCTGCCTCTCATTCCAAACTCAAAATCAAACGTATATACCTTCACGTACAAGTCTCGAACACTGACGCCAAGAGGTTCTACGAGAGACACGGTTTCAAAGAAGTGGGCATCAAGGAGGACTACTACAAGAAGATCATGCCACGCGACGCGTGGATATTAGAGAGGATCATCGAATCGGAAGACAAACAGGGCCAGGAGAAGCCTCCTCAATCGTGAAATTGCAACCGCCGCTACAATCTCTGACCATGCTGTGAATGGTAACTTTCATTTAACGGACGCATAAATATGTTAACGTGTTACATTGCAGTTTCGCTATGCATCATTCATCCTAGTCCAAGATCTCCTGCATCAATGTCGAATATAAGATTAGTATGTGAAAGTAAATTGCAATCGTGCGATTGATGATTCTATATTATCAAGTTAGCTTTGCAACACGGCAAAAAGCAAGTTACTAACAAAATGCCAAAACAGCCCCATTTCAATTTGCATCTTCGTCATATCCGCAATGCTTCACAAGCTGGTCAAATGAATGAGTTCATGATTTTCCAGGGGAAAAAATCTGGAATGGTACCTGGTGCCTTTTCAGCGCATCTTTCCTTGTGAATGTCTTTCCACAGCCTCCGTTGCATAAGAACGGCTTCTCTCCCGAGTGTGTATCTCTGTGCCGCTTCAAGTCATGTTGCCGGTTAAACGACAGAGCACACATGTCGCAGGAGAATGGTCGTGTTGGGGATGCTGGGTATTGCACTGTTGGCGCTATCTGCCCATCAATGACGTATGACTGCGTGACGTGCGGCATGGTATGGCTGCGCGAAGGTGCCGCTGGTGGATATATCTGATTTGGCGAGTGAGCTGGCTGGCGGATGGGGTATTCTTGTGGTGGATACATCTGCCGTTGTTGTTGTTGATTGTATGCACTGGCAGCAGCATTTGAGGAGTAGGGTTGTGATGGTGCAGCGGCAGAATTACTTGCTGCGTAGTGCGTGCTCGAGGGTGCCATGGCAGTCATTGCATAAGGTGAAGATGAGGCAGGGTGCGTGGACATATAGTTGCTCGGTGCCGCCTGGAAGCCATGCTGAACTGGTTGATAGGAAGATGATTGGTGAGGAGGCTGCTGCTGACCGTTGGGTAGCCATTGGCTGCCCCGCGGTGGCTGATTAGGGAGGCGCGGTGGTTGGTTAGGGAGGAATGTGTAGTTGTGGCGATTACTCATGATGTTTGTGCTTGACTGAGCAGGAATCGATGTGGGGTAAATGTTGTAACAGGCCTAGGGTTCATATGCATTTTCGGAGCCTCCCAAATCTGTGAGTGTACGGTATCATTGCCGCGTCTCCGTCGGTGACAGAGGCCTAACGGCGTAATCCTCACAGATCTTGCTATGTCTGTCCAGACAAGATTGACGCTCTATACGTGCCTGACAGTAAGGTTACTGTCCTGAAGCGGCTCTCAGGCTGGCAACCAGACCCTCCGGAAATGCTTGAATGATGCCTGTCTAACCAAACTTAGATTCAACCGGCCTTTCCAAGCTTCATTTGCGAGGAATTCCTGTTGCAGACTTGCAGGATCAATTAAATACACTGTCCAATCTACGGAACCGTGAGGTCGCTCACAAAGACTATCAAGGTTGTAACAGGTGCATTTGCGGACCTCCTGAATGACCTCAACCTTATTTGCTCATCGAAACCGGCGACTCATGGGAAACCCGGGTTTGCTTCCGTCTAGACTGGTCTGGTCAATCCATCGCGTTTTCGGATTCGCTGATTTGAGTATTCATCAGATGTTAAGGAATGTTATAGCATAGCCTTGTTCTAATCTCGACAACATTCCCAGCTCCTACTGATCGGACCGTGTTGTGCGAGAAGGCGACTTCCACTCTCGTGATGGGCCAATGCTTTGTACTCTGGAGGCCCTAACGCTATGAATTCGAGATAAGTGCAAGACCCGGAAGCTTGGATTTTCAACTCCGCGCGTTCATGGACACAGCGTTCTAAGTTTCATAGCACCATATTTGCACAACGGACATCGTCTTGAGACTCTCACCAGCAGGATTGCTTGCGTTAAGAGAGATAATGACCAGGCACCCGTTTGAAAGCAGACATGAGCAAAGATGTAATAATGCGCTAATATGGCCTTTCATCTCCCAACCGCAAAGACCCTCCGAATTTAACGCATGGATGGTGACATGGTGGCGCGAAGAGGTCGGACTGTGCAGGGCCAACTATGTGGGCATCATTGATTGTTTGGACCCAAAAGTGACTGCGTACGTACCTATAAGGAGGGGATTTATCGTTGACATAGTGGTCATGTTATTTGAATTTTTGGGAATGCAGTAACTGTCCTTATTGTAGCTCACTAAAGACCGATGATCGTGTGCTTGTCAGGGAGCAGTGATGACATGGGCGTAGGAGGGCCTGCCGCCCATCACTGAATGCAGGGGGAACTAATAGAAATTGACAGGAGCACGAGGTGGGAAAACTTGGTACATAACTGTGGCCATATTTGAACAAATTTGTCCGTAAATTGCTTGTCGAATGTCAATCGAACGTCATGCATTCAAACCCTGCAGCCGCTATACATATGTCTAAACGCGCCCAACCGTCGCCATCAACGTCTCAGCGTAAGCGAGCAAAGGTCGCCTCAGATCAGTCATTATTGGAGACTTTCTTCGGATCTTCTCCGAGGCTTACTGCTTATCCGGCCAATTCTAGGGCGGGGAAGGGGAAAATCAATGTAGAATCGGAACAGATTGCTACGCCAAACGTCATTGACCTGACTTCGGATTCTGAACCTACTGAGGCTACGTTCACAAATTCCAGATCTGCAGCTCCTCCTCAAGTCGATGTTCGTGGCTCGTTAGGGGTTGTCCTACCTAGCCCTCATACACCCTCCTGGCGGCCTGTTCATGACGTCGCTGCCTTGAAAAATTATCAGCCACTAGGAGTTGATCTTTTTGTCTATGACGTCCAGGAAAATCCCTGGCTAGCTAATGAGCCGGCGCCATACTCGTTCCTCGTTCATGCCCTCGTCACGTTATCAGGAACACGTTCTAGGATTATCATTCTCAACACGCTGACCAATACCCTCAGGACTTTGCTCAATTGGCATCGGTCATCCCTACTGCCATCGCTATACCTCCTTTCTAATTGCCTGTCTCCTCCGTACTCTCCGGTCGAGCTAGGTATTGGCTCCTCGGTTATATCCAAGGCAATCCAACATATTTCTGGCCTGACCTCCTCTGCGCTTAGGCGGCTCTACAACTCATCCGGTGACCCCGGTGATGTTGCATTTGAAGCAAAGTCAAATGTTCGGACCTTAGTGCCTCATCCTCCACTATTCATTGTGGCTGTGTACGAATCCTTGTTGAAAATTGCCAACTCTAAGGGACAAGGCGCAGCAAAACAGAAGCAAGCCATCGTCGAGAAACTCCTTGTAGCAGCTCAAGGAGAAGAGTCGCGCTACCTTGTCCGTACCCTATCTCTGAATCTACGCGTCGGAGCAGTAAGGACATCCATCCTGACTGCGCTGGCAAGAGCGTTAGTCTTGACTTTGCAAACTAGTCTGGGAGGTCCCGTTCGCGATTATTCGTCATATCATGCCACCTCACAATCAATCTCTTCCGTTCAACCCCTCGCAGCTGAAGGAAAGAAAGTTTTTGATCCTGCCCGCGATGAACTTCATGAGAAATTCATCCAGGCTGAAGCGTTGGTTAAGAAAGTGTTCGTCCAACATCCGAACTATGAACACATCGTAGCTGGTCTCTTCAATGGTGGATTGGATAGTCTTGAAGAACATGTTCCTTTGACCGTCGGTGCGTGTTTTGCTCCCCTACTCCGTGAACGACCTACATAAATCATCGATAGGAATCCCCTTGCATCCGACTCTGGGCTCTCCCACTCGATCATTGGATGAAATATACGACCGTTTGGGGGATCTCCCCTTTGCTGCAGAATTCAAGTATGATGGTCAACGCGCTCAAATACATGGGGTTCGAGGAGTGAACAGCGGCAATCCTTCCGTTCATATTTTCTCCCGTCATCTAGAAGATATGACCACTAAGGTGAGCTGTGCACTTTCGTGGACGCGGGGCTCTCATCTTATCGGCGAACATTAGTATCCCGACATCGTTCACCTTGTTAAATGCATCTTCAAAGATCAGCCGCAGCTGCAATCTTTTATTATCGACTCTGAGATTGTTGCCATAGATCCAGCTGACGGCGGCCTGAAGTCATTCCAGGAGCTCTCGAACAGGGCAAGGAAGGACGTGGAAATGAGTGATATTAAAATTTCTGTTTGCGTGTATGCCTTCGATCTGATGTATCTTGATGGTGAGGTGTGTGCTTCCGATTCCACGCCAACCACGTCAATCGATAGTTATTTACGTCCCTCGGCAGGTCTTACTTGGCCGGCCCTTTCGAGAGAGGCGCTCGCTGCTGAGGTCTCGCTTTCCACCTTTCTTACCAAGTGACAAAGGAACAGGTCGTTTTGACCATGTTAAAAGTTGTGAGAGCGAGGCCGGCAGAGATGCTATTGAGGAGTTTTGGCAGAAAGCTATAGAGAGCCGCTCTGAGGGTCTCATGATCAAGGCGAGACAGTGTCTGATGTGCTTATCGGTATTACTAACGCTTGATTACTAGCTCTTAAGCAGCGGCGCCATGGAAGAAGATGGAACGCAGAAAGGAAATGGAAAGCGGAAACCATTGTCTGCGACTTACGAACCTGGTGTGTATGAGCCATTCCTTGGTGTTCTTTTAGTGAATTTACACAGACAAACGAACATCTGCTTGGTTGAAGCTGAAAAAAGACTACGTTGTAGGCCTCGGGGATACCCTCGATATGGTTCCTATTGGAGCGTGGCATGGGAACGGAAGGAAAGCAGGGTGGTGGAGTCCAGTTTTGCTTGCCGTTCGAGATTCCAGCAATGACTGCCTTGTTGCCGTTTGCAAGTGTATGTCCGGTAAGTGATATACATCGTAGCTCATGATAATATCTTGAACTACCATATGCCGCAGGATTTTCGGACGCGTTTTACAAAGTTTGTCATACAGTACGTCTTTGTGGGCTACTTACTTATCGTACCTTTCGTATCAGGAGATGGTTGCACATTACTCGGAGGGGTCCGATAATTGCTCTAGACAACTCCTTTGGGAAACCAACACAGGAGGTGCCGATATTATTTTTGAATACTAGGGTTCTTGGCTGATTGGTTTTCCAGGTTTCAGGCCCGACGTCTACTTCAGGCCCCATAAGGTGTGGGAGATACGAGGGGCAGAGTGAGTCTGCTACAAGTCGTCAGTGTTACAGACGAATATCTACTCACCCTATTATTTCAGTATCACTTTGAGCCCTGTATCTCTAGCAGCATTGGGCCTGATTTCCTCCTTGAGGGGCCTCAGTCTTAGGTTCCCGCGATTTATAAAGGCCCGAGAAGATAAAGCGCTAGAGCAAGCCAGCACTACAGATTTTCTTGCTCAGATGTGGAAAGACCAACAGGGGCAATCCAAAGCCACTGTGGGGGGCGCTGATGATGACGATTTAATGGATGTAGAGCTGGGTCTAGAAGAGATCGCTGGAGGAGTGGAAGAGTCGGTTGACTTCGAACCTTAACAATTTAGGTTAACATTCATTTGTAGCGAGGCTTATGGATGTTCCCGCTTTCAAGTACTTCGCACTACGCGTCAGCTTTACATACGTTCATACATATCAATGATACGATAGGGTATATACGGGGCAAACCCCAAACAACGTACAGTACTGTCCGACATAGGACAATAAACTCAAAAAAAAAAAACTTGGCACCATGCCAACATATGCTTCTAGTTCTTTATTCTGAACACATCCGTTGAGCATTTCCAACACGCAAATCAGTCGAAAGGTGGTTCGCCCGTCAACATGCTACGTTAAACAATACTTGTAATGCTCTGTTACCAAACTTCCCAAAGTTTCGGCACATTTTCGGTAAATATGCTTGTATTTGGCTACAATGTGTGGCGCAACTGTGGCGCAATAAGATAAGATCGCCCAGTGCACCCAACCGGATTGACCGGTGTCTGACCGGTCGACCGGAGACTTTATTTCGCACAAGTGCTTCTACGTTTGCTCAGCGCCAGTGCGGTTCTCCATACTCCGAACGGTGTTGAACTTTATCAAGCGGCATTCCGTGTCTCGTAAGGCCTCAAAGTTTACCAACTTGTGAAGTAACCACGTGGGTGGGGCCGATTATCCATTGACGGGTCCATGTCAAATTGTTGTCTACAGCATGCTTTCAGTGCGACAGCAAAGCTATCCCAGAGGACCAAGGTTTAAACGTCCACAGTTAGCCACATCCCATCTCATCCTTCATCTCCGGGATGACGGTATCCCACTGTGTAACGTCCTACAAACGACATGGAAATTGGTGCCCCTCTGAATCAAAGCTCCTTCCCCCCAAGCAAAGCAAAGGTGAACCATACATCATCGAATTCATTCTAGCCGCTCGACGCTTCAAGCTTCAGTGACCAGTCTATTCATGTTTAACTACCATGTTCTGTGCTGCCACGTGGGCTGGTAAATTCTTGCCGCCTTCACGTTTCACCTTGTAATACACGTCAATTTCTAAGACCTGAGAGGCATATGTGACCGTTGGACCGGCCAGTACGCGCGTCGCGTTTACGAGAAATCATCGAGATGCAAACACTAGAAGATGTTGTTGCTCACAATATGCACGCCCGACGTTTGTCTATTGGCCATAGGTGGGACTGAGTCAGAGCTTTGCCAAAGACCTGGCACATCCACTCAATCTAATCCCTGCTATGCGTCCACTAGTACATCGCCAAAGCCTTACGCTCAAGAAAATTCACCTCCACCCCAACCCATACCCAACTGTACTGGGCCAATTTGAAGCTGACTGGCTAGTCTGGAAGTTCGGAGGAGATACTCGCCTATCTCCGCGTCAATGAACCTCTGGACACCATTTTTTACAAAAACTCTCACAGACGACCGCTAACATTCCTTGCAAGGCTGACTTCCGTGACTGGCACAGCTGTCAGTTGCGACCCTTGCGGGGACAATGTGTTCGCATTAGATCTACCCTCGTTGAATACCTTTTTCGGAACGTGCCTTTCGACATCGTGCAAATCTGATTGCACTCCTGCTCGCGGTGATACGCATAATGGCGCCTTACGTCAGGCTATTCCTGCCCTGCGCGAGCAGTTCCTCCGCTACATTGATATTATCCCCTATCTCCCCACAGTTTGCCAACTCATCTCGGAGTCATGACGTGGAGATCCGCCCGTCCTCACAGGTAGGCCTAGAATTTGGGTATCCACTGGGCTGGCATCGCCGGGCCCTAACGTTTGTGACATCTTTTGGGCTATGACTCAATCCTCGGACCGAAAAACGTCGTGTGTGCATTCGCTTCACGTCTATACTGGCATACTCACCAAATACACATAGCCACGCCCTTTTAAGCTATTATTTCGCTCAATACTCAGTACAAATGCCTTGCATATGATAATCCACTTGCGCCCTATTCTAACGTGTCGGAATGTCATGTTCCACATCCATGTGCACAATTTGTCATGTAGCTCCAACTTTTGTTCTTCGAATTTCCTACCATCTACTCTATGCCCAAGCAGAAATTCGGTTGCCCAGATAACCACCTCATATTTAATTACTCCAAAGTAAGTTCAGCCACGAAGTGCAGGTAAATGATAGCCATGAGAAAATTGGTGCCAGGGGACTTTTATGTAGTAACCGGATGTTTCTCAAGATTAAGAGAGTATTACATCCGTCCCATCAGACTGAGGCCACCGACCGCAGAGTATGTTGACTTTGTCCATTTGACCAGAATCTGTCTGCTTCCATAGCACTAACCATCGTCATGGGAGGCGTGTATTATCTTGTCACCGGCCTGAGTAAGTAAATTCACATTGTCATAACAGCAGGAAGAACTCAACAAATAACACGCTCTGTAGAGAAAGGTCCCACAAGACAATATTGCCTCATTAATTCATGGCCCAGACTCTCACAAGACTAATTAGAGCATCTCTGTCTTGCTGAGCATAGCTCTCTCCACCGAAAACCGAATCGACTCGGTCCCTGAGACGCCCGTCTGTTACTAATTGCTGCCATTCTACGTCCCGTCGTTCCGCAATCTGCTGCAGGTAGGCGTACGAAATCAGAAGCTCCTTCTTTACGGTTAGAATCGCAGGGCTGGAAGTACGTCCGGACCCCGTAAGGAGGTGGACGACGTCGCCGGCGGGAGGCATGGAAATTTTACTCGCGGAAAAGGAGGCTGACGAGTCGTTTGTACTGGAGGATGACAGGTTCTCCTCTCTTGCAGTAATGCCTCGTGCTGCCCTCACAGCTCGCGCCTGTGGCTTGGGGCGACGGTTGGATGGGTTTTTCCCACTTGATTCATCGGAAAGGAATTTGCGGCACAGGGCCAGTTTGAACAGTTGCACTGAATGCGACAGATGAAAGCCAGACATGAAAGTTTGAATGATTTCTGGGGAGGCTGAATGTAGTCGCGACGTGACTTGCTCCAGAAACATGTTGAAGTCAAATTCTGCCGTTAGACAAATCCCGATGAGCTGCAGGGGGTATCAGGCGAATCGTTCATAACAAGAAAAGCATATTCACCAGAGTCATCAGTTCGAGACCCAGCTGCCGTCGCTGCGGTTGACCTTGCGAAACACAATGGAACACAATGTCTAGGGGTGCATCAGCTTCCCACCGAAGACCAGTACCGCTTCTCGGCAGGGGAATCTGCAACAACAATAATGGCGAATGCTTCACTGCATATTATCTTAGTCAAAAAGGTTGCTACTAAGGAGTGGCCTCCCACCTGAAGCATCTCCAGATGTCAAGTATTCATCCCGCTGGAAGAGCTCAACCAGCCACTGCAAGACTAGCCAAGCATGCTCTGCAACAGGAGCGAGAACTGAATTGCTGCGATTCGCCTCTACATACTCTTCAGTGTCGGTGATGAGTTTGCCGCGCTTCTTCTTCCCTGCTAGTAGGGACGGCAAAGATATTTTTATTCGCGGCACGAAACCTTCCCTGAGTATTGCCCAGCAGTGCTTCGCGTCCTTAATACACAGGGACTCCTTTGCTACAACAGAGTCATGATCATCACCTTCGAATGACAATTCGTTGTTCCTGCGCGGTTGTGGCAAAGCCTGGAAAAAGGATGTAGGTGTATTTGTTCTAACAAAAGATAATAACAAGCGTTGCGCGGCTTCTGATGCATTGACTGAAGGAGCAAAGGTCATTTTTGGTGCCTGATGCTTTTGTTTTGTAGGGGAGCTTTTTGATGGCGAAGCAGGGTTGAGATCGCGCTCTTCCACATAACCGGGGGATGATGGCGGGGGATACAATGCAATGTAGAAGAGCTGACGTATGAGAGACCTAGGTACTACTTTCAATGTTCCTCGAGAAAAGAGAACCCAAATGACCTTACACGGGTGGTTTAAAGTTTTCGGATCGTAGTTGTTCGAGCACTGCGATGCCAGACTCGTATTGACCCTCCTCAAAGCATGTTTCTACTAGACCACGTTGATTACGGGTCATCTCACATTCTTGAAGGTGTTGATGCGAGGAGGAGGGTGACACCATGGCGAGTGTTCGTAGTAAAGTGAATACAATAACGTTACCGTGACTATACGCGTCGATAACGTGACTTGCAAGTTTCACCAAGGCTCGGAACGGAGAACACAAGTATATGTCCACAGCGGGCTATAAAATGCCATCAGCACTGAGGCGCAGAGTCACGGCCTTCGAAACAACTGCTACGTGGAAAGATGTATTATTTCTGTCACAAGGACACCCAATCAACATGGTCAAAAACGAATGCGGCGGTTCATGCATATCCAATTGTGTTTTTAGAATATTCATAGCATGGACTGTCAGTTATACTAGAGCGGATGCAGATGGCTTGTCGAATGCAACTATTGCTAACTTGAACTTTACCTGTTTTTTGATCACTATCACTGCTTGAGTTGGGCTCAGTCTTTAGGGACCGGTCGCCACTAGTTCTGCATGCGTACCTATCTATAGGGTATGACTTTCCTGAGAAAGCTAATGGGGGATCTGGTCGTCACTTCGACTCACCGGTTCTCTGATGGCAGCCGTTCAATGGCTGTGAGATCATCGTTGAACAGTCATGCTGACAGACTTTTTTAGCCCGTGTACCACGGTGTACGTGTTCACCATTATGCAAAAGAGGAACGGTTAGCAATTGCAGGTAATGGCTGACACGATTTGGTGAAGACCAATCTCCTCAGATCATCGTGAGGGCTGTACGTGTTTGTATACGGGTAGGCTCGTGACCTGCCTTGGCGGACTTACCACCCAGTGTGGTCACATTTCACACATTCACACAGAACTCTTGCTGACCAACAAAGGACTGACAATTGCCAATTTGAACATCTGCATTTTTATCGTTTCTCTTTGTGAAGGCTTGCTCCGAGTCTGGTGGGTAAGTGCCCGTCAGCATCAGCGCAGCTCTGATTGCAATCTCAGCATGGTAGCCAGCAGGTTTATGCTCTGGGCAACACGCAGCCTTCGCATTGCTCTGCCGCAGAGCTTCAATCCTTCTCGTGCCATGGCCTCAGACACAATGGCATCTCCAGGCCCAGTAGAAAATGCCATGCGAGAAAAGGTAAGGCAGCAAACTAGCAGCTCACATCGGTTCGGCTCCTGAGCAATCATGAAATTATGTCACAGCTCACGACCTTGCTTCAACCGTCTAAACTAATCATTACCAACGAATCGCAGTTGCATAGACATCACGCCGCAATGCGCTCTCAAGGTGGCGGGAATGGAGAAACACGTAAGTATCCTCTCTACTACCCAAAGGACGCTGTTCATTGACGACCCGGGCGCAGATTTTGCCGTGCAAGTAATCTCAGATGCTTTCAAAGGGAAGGTGCGTGTGCTATCGAATCTCGGGTGTATCTGTACTTTATTCCTTCACAGAACACGGTGCAACGTCATCGCCTGATCTACTCTACGCTTTCTGAAGAATTTTCACAAGGGTTGCACGCACTATCGCTAAACACAAAGACTTTGGAGGAAGCGCAGAAATCCCAAGCTGGAAACTGACAGGGGAGAGAATATATACAACATTATTCAACTGATCGTGTATATGGAGGAGCGCGGCAAATTGTGGTAAGCTCTTTGACCCGAACCGTCAACTTTAGCGACGGCTGCTCATAAATAACGTGCGAGCTTCACAGTGAGATGTGAACCATGCTCAGGGATGCATGGTCCAGACTGGTTGCGGCGCACTGCCTCCCGATGCAAAGATGTTAAAATTGAAGTTCGCGATGTGTGGTCATTTTGAGATCCAAAATGTTACCGACGAGGATTCAATCGTTAGTATTCGGCAAGAAGTGATGAATCTTTCAGCGGGTTGTGTTCGGAGAGATACGGTGGACCCAATAAAGTGATCCGTTGTAGTTGATCTGAGATGCGGCAAGTGACGGTACATATATATTCAAGATATACTAACAGCACATCCCCCGTGGATGATGCGCGGCGTTCGCGCCCCTTAGTGTGTGACATTGCGGTGCTCTATCTGCAACCCTGGCACCGTCCAAACGGCTCCTTTCGTCCATGATGATACTCCCACAAAATGTGTTGTGAATGAGTGCGCAGCAGCTTCAGAGCGACAATCACCACGGTTGCCTACCTTGAATACGGTAACCGAGTGGTAACCATGTCGAATGTCAACGGAGGTTCGCCCTCGAGGTGCTGTCCTGCAAGTATAATGGAATAGACCCGGTCACGTTTCTTCATGCAAGTACCTCTTCCGAAACCGCCGCATCACGATCGGCGTGCAACGGTATCCCTGCCGTTACCGCGGTTTTCAGACGATCCATATAAGATTCCCCGACATCCACTTCAATTCAACTCATCCTCCTCTCCTTTACTTTCCCTTTGTATCTCATACCATAGAATGTCTAACCGCTCATTCCTGGAGAGTGATGCCCATCGAGAAGCAGCTCGGCCAACCCTCCCTTCTGTCCGCGAACTTTTCCCAGGTTAGTCAAGCTTCTCTAGCTCCCCACATTTGTGCATTTTATTTACCTTTAGCCTTCAGAATTATCTCGTACTCCAAGACCTTCCGTAATACCTCCTCCTTCCTGGATGGGTCCCAATGCAAGCCACGACCCATACTGTGCGCCGCACATGGGCCAGTCAGATGGTGCCCTATCAGGACCAGGCTTGCAGGTTAGTCGTTGTTTAATTACTAGATCAAACCTTGATAATGATCACTTTCTCAGAGAAACCCTTCAACTCCCTACCACCCTATTTCTTCACGTAGTTCACGACACGAAACGCATGCAACGCACCTTCACCCATCTCATGAACATCCACCGCATTCATTGTATCATTCTCAACATCCACCGAACCAATTTTCTCGGTCGTCCACTAACAGTGCCCAGGGACGGCCAGCCTACGACTATACTACCCATCCAGGGTCAAGCTCATATCTGGATTATTCAAGGCAGCAGTATTCTGGGCAATCCATGATCGAGCCCCCCGGATCAACGTCTTATATTCCACGCTACCCCGATGTACGGGCTCAGCATTACCGTAGAGACTCGCAAGAGACCATATCTAGTTTAGAAGACTCCGCTCCTCATGCCAATGCGACTGGGCCTTCATCACTCAAATACGAGTGTGACTACTGCGGCAAGGGTTTCAATCGCCCCAGTAGTTTAAAGGTGTGTACTTCAATATCCTGCATGTCATCCTTCGGCTAAAGAAACCCGCCAACCAAAGATACACTTGAACAGTCACACCGGCGAAAAGCGTGAGTGTCCGTTCATAGGGTTTCTCATCATCATACTGATCGCCCGTCTCTAGCCTTTACGTGCACTTTTGAAGGCTGTGGCCGCAGTTTCAGCGTGCTCAGCAACATGCGTCGGCATGCTCGCGTGCATGCCGATGCCTCAGGGCGCTATCATGAGGACAGCGACGAGTCGAACGACGCACATTCACGTTCCGGGCGTTAGAGCAACATGCGTTGTCCGCACGGATGCATACTTGGCGCATGCAATCACTCTTATTCGGGTCTCATGATCTTCGTTGCATTTTTCACGGACATTGCATCGGTCGTTCATGATGAGCGGCTTATTTATAGTTCACGCGCATTATTTATTCCATCTATCGCATGCACTTGATCACTATTATATTTATCACTCACGTATTTATTCCATACAGTCATTGTCGCTAGTAGTACTCATCGCCTGATGTATCCATTCCATTTTAATTAATAGTGGTTTCCGGGATTGAAATGTATTTTCTTCGAGTTCCACTTGTGGCAGAGATCGATTGAACTCCACCCGTTAACGGCAACAGTAGATCTGGTGGTGGTGGCGGTGGCGGCGTACAGCAAGAAAACAAGGGTATAGCATAGTAATCAAGTACAGTGGATAGTCGCATTGTGAAGTCAATGCATGTCAGAGTCATGTCCGTAGATCCTAGTAATCAAGTACAGTGAATAGTCACATCATGGAGTAAATGCATGTCTGCGCGTCATGTCCGTAGGTTATGTGTCGTCATATCCTCGACGATGCCGCAAGGCAAGAATGCGACACCATCTCAGCCACACAGCCACCCCTCTCAGGGTCCCCGAACATGCATCGCACTAAAGCGATATAGCCCGGCCTGTGCCAGCCTCGTGTACACTGCGAAACCGTGGACGACCTCGTTCTCCCCGTTCTTGGTCTGGAATGTCCGTTTGTGCATCAAATGCACGATCAGCACGAGCGTAACTGATCGCTCGAGGACTCCTGTGCGTGAACCCCGCAAATGCGAGGGCCTTGCGGACGTTCAGAATCTCTTCCCCGTGGACCCTGTCCCTGAGTAGGGGGTCTTTCGTGGCATCTGCTGGCGCTCCGTTTGCGGGAGCCAATGGCTAGGCACAACCTGAACATCTGACATGACGAAACAC
>QFEX01000020.1:101808-116070 GCA_003316505.1 Suillus alpinus
CTGAACATCTGGTATGACGAAACACCTTGGAGCACTCACCACTGGTGGAATGTCAGAGTCGAAGTGTCGCGTATCTTCTGGGCTTTGCAAATCCGGGCGATATGGTGCAGGATAGCGGTGTATATTTTCCCAGTCTATCCCCCTGAACCAAGGATGCGCCTTCGAGCCTGGACATTAGCAGCTGCGAACGCAAGCTCCAGTGACACAGACCTTGATTGCATCTGCACCATCAGCACTGCCAGATGTCGACCCTGGCAAGATGAAGCCGCTGCGTCGTGCGTGAACGGCGAGGGAATCTGGCCGCGACACAGATGTTGGAGCCTGACTTCCAAGGCGATCCTCAGGCTCGCAAAGGAGCTGTTGCATCAGATTCACGCCCTCACCCGAGACACGAGGGCGAGATGGGAACTTGAGGGATTGCTTCCAGTTCAGAATCTTCTGACGAGTGACATGCCTCTGCCCCCCGCAGTCAGCCACAAGATGAACTGGGGTGCGAAAGTGGGTGCCAAAAAGTGGGTGCTTACGGAGTTGCTAACAAAGGGGGGGTATCTGGGCCAAACCCATTCCTTAACACGCGCTAAACCGGATATACGAAGCCCCGAAGCTTACCCATACAGGCATTCAAACATGATGACGCCTAAGCTCCACCAGTCACAAGAAAACGAGTAGCCATGGCCTCTGATGACTTCTGGCGACACTATTCAAGGCGTAAGCATGGCAACATGGGGTAATCACATGAACAAAGGTGACCACATACTGTAAGAATTTGTCCCGCAGCTTTGGGTCCGAAGAAGGAATGTTCAGAATTATGCAGCAGCTGCGAGGCATTGCTTACACAGAGTATGCTAGCTACAACATGACAGGCAGGGTGAGGCACAGGGCGTAAATATAAATTTTAATTGGTAGGGATCATACCTTCCTACGATTTTTCTCCCGCCAAGTGAATATGCCACTTTGGCCGTTGCCGTCGCCCATCAGTAATTCGACGTTCTTGCGGTCCATACGTTTGGTTCTGGTTCCATCCCCGATGCCGTTGCTGTCCTCAAGGTCTATCCCATGCTTGTGCATCAACTGACGCCGCTGTTGTTCGTAATCTACGGCCACCGTATCAGTTTCATGTTCCGTAAACCTAGTCTGTTCCGCACTGACAGGATGTATCATGGGCCCAGTGCAGATCAGTTCTGTGGAGTCAGTTACATATTTAGCACATAGAAAACGAGGACGGGGAAGTGGGACAGTTCCGCTAGTGTTCCTCCTACTCACGCGAGTCCGAAGTCACTTAGACGAATATGTCCTTCCGGATCAAACAGGAAGTTCTGTCAGAAACGCATGGATAGCCATGTTATCAATCTACGGCGGACCTTAATCTTTGCATTCTTAGGCACTTACATCAGGTTTAATGTCACGATGAATGAAACCATGTTTATGACAAGTTTCAATGGCTAAAACCATCTGGGATAAATGTGCCTGTCGTTCAACAAAGTGTACTATGAGAAAAAGAAGATGCCAACCTCAGCGACATAGAAACGAGCGAAGTCTTCCTCGAAAACGTCTCTCTCGATCAAAAGGTTTAGGAGATCTCCACCGCCCATGAATTCCAATACCTATTATTATTTGTCAAGATATGAAATCGAAATGAAATCAGTGACTCATGTGCTCGTCTGATTTTTGGAAAGATGGCGGATAACGGGGTTAGAGCTACTGACCAAGTACAGATTATCGCGGTCCTGAAAACTGTAG
The DNA here is from genome assembly GCA_003316505.1 of Suillus alpinus. Lineage (NCBI taxonomy): Eukaryota > Fungi > Basidiomycota > Agaricomycetes > Boletales > Suillaceae > Suillus > Suillus alpinus. The sequence continues at coordinate 103,549 of QFEX01000020.1, forward strand.
TGCAGCTTCACAATCCACTCCGCGCCACCGGGCGAAGTAACGAGTGATGCAGATTTCAGGATATCACGTTCTGCACGGACGTGGCCTTCTTGGCCTTTGCGAAGCATATCACTCTTCCTTAGCTAGTGAAATGAATAATTAATATGAACACAGTACCACCATATGGGCAGATTAAAATGGAAAACAAGAACCTGTTTCATGGCAAATAACTGTCCCGTGACTCGTTCTTTAACTAGGGACACGACCCCAAACGCACCTGATCGATAGTATTTTGTGTGAGAATGCTCTTTCAGGAACGTAAGGGGCAACCAACCATGGCCTATAGTTTTCAGTTTGATGAAAGCTGTTGCATCGACTTTTCTTCGGCGTTCGCGAAGATATTCGGTCTCGTTTTGGCGCCACTGAGCACGTAAAGCTTCTTTCTGATCTTCGGTCAAGTGCATGATGACCATATCCTTTTCCATGGCAATTCTTCGTTGTTCTCGAGAAGGAGGCTGCCGAAGAAGAGGGAAGTAAAGGTTCTCAAAGTAGATCCGGGCGGACACCGCCCTTTCTAAAGTAGCCAATGATGGATTAATTGAGCGCGGTGAAGAGCCAGGAAGGGTAAGGGCCAGGTCATCGTCGTACTCGCCAACTTCCGGATGAGCCCTGAGCCCACCGCCCCATCTTATAGTTGAATTTCCTGGGCGCCCTGGCAAGCCATCTGCGGGTGAAAAGTGGACATTTTCACGGGCAGCGGTGGTGATGGTAGACGAAGTAGTAGTGCTGATACCGTTCATGACGCGAAGGGGAGGTGACTGCCCTGCGCTATCCTGAGACGGTTTGAGTGCATTGATAACCTCGTTAACTGCCCTTGTTTGGTTGCTCTGCCTTACTCGAGACTTTATTGGATCTGCCCAACGCGGGTCTAAGGTGCTAGTTTAGAATACTGAGAACACAATGCGATGATGGCTGACCTCCGAGCTTTCCCAAACCATCTGGGCCCCAGCGAGTCAAAAGGGCTTCTGCCTGACCGGCGTCTGAAGCGTGTACAAGATGACTAGGAATACCTTGTTGGGATGTAAATGCTGAATAAGAAAATATAACCTACACGAAACCGGTGGGCTTGGAGACCATAGCTTTAGTGACTCTTCTGGCCTTCTTTAGGGGGATGTCTGGACAAAGCTCTGGAGATCTACCAGTACCCCAAAGAAATCTGGATGGTGTGATTGCGAGGAGATCATAAAAGCCTGTGTGTAGAAATGTTCCGGCTGGTAGAGTATCATGGGTTGTATACGCAGGGTTGTAATAAGATACCCGTGGAACGAGATCGTCGTCCATGGAGGTTGACATGTACTAATTCAGGTAATTGTGACTTTGTGACATTCAAGTATGATTTACAGTGTTTAACGTAATCTTATCACGGTCTGCGGTATTCGGAGGATGCCGTTGTATGCAAGGTGTCCGCACCAGAAATGGCCACGAGGCTCGAACCCGATCTCGATGGATTGATGTCAACAATGCAATTTCCGCGTTGCACAGAGAAGACACTGCTTTTCCAACGCGTCAGTGCTTCCCTTACGGTCCGTCTCTTCGTTTGGTTTATTCGAAGGGGTAAAATAATGAAAGACCGCGAAGATGATTGTCATCCTTTACGAGGTTTGGTTTTATTCGAAAAAAAAAAAACAATAAACAGGTTCGGTTGATCCTCTTCGGGATACTATACATAACTTAAATCATCTTAACGCCCAAAGCTAACTCCCCGAACTACTTATTAACCCAGGTCCAACCTCAACACGCTTCATCCTACCACCCTTGCCCAGTTTGAACAACTGCGCCTCGTGTTCTTACCTTTGCCGGTGTTCATGTTTACCTCGTTCATTCAACGGCCCTGATCAATTTGTCCAAAACTCACAGCCTTCCCAGCTGCCGCAGGCCTTTTCTTGCTCGCTCGTCGGGCAATTGGCATGCTCAGCGCGTGTTCTTTCATACTTATATCCACATCGATTTCTTCTTTTCATTGAACCATAATTTTCTTCACTTCCTCTTTTGCCTATATCTGCTTAACTTACTATGACAAACCCGAGGGACGATCGTTTGTTCTCAACCCTTTCAAAGGCCCGCAAAAGCCCTCCTGGAGGGGATTCTCAAAATAGTGGTTTTTTTCAGACGGGACAGGGTGGGCGAACTGTGCTCCCTCCTCTTTCTTCAGCGTTTCCAACCTCACCCTCTTCAGGTCTGTTTTTCTATCTAGTGTACATGCAATATGCTCAACTCGCGTATAGTTCCCAACTATCCTTCATATTCCCAGCAACGTTCATCTCCTGGAAAAAGTGATCATAGCTCCTCGAGCTATGGTCAGTGGCCTACTAGTACGTCTCACTTTACTTAACCCCGATCGCACCGCTCATCAATCTTACTTCAAGCGGTAACAGTTGCCCCACAGCACTCCAGTTATTATGAACCCTATGACCGATACCCTCAAGCCCAACAATACCCAACTTATCCCTCGCGCAGTCCCCCGACGATCCCGGTCGATTCCCACGGCTCTCGCAAGCTCCCTCCATTAAACATGCCCGACAGATATCAGGGCACTTACGGTGCAGTGGCACCTCATGTCTCGAACTATGGTGATATTCGCTCCCCGACCGCAACTTACCCTACCGAGTATGCTCCTTACCCAAATCAGACCTCATACTCGTATCCCCCCGTTCCCGATCCACGTCATCATTCAAGTCAACTACCATCGATGCATCACTCCCAGCAGATGTCCATCGGCATGTACCCACCATCCGAGCGAGGCATGCCTACCCAAGTCGAGGCCCATGGTCCTTCTCCATACGCCCGAGGGCCAATCACCAACTCTGCGCTAACACAAGAGCCTGCTCAAATGATGGTCAATGAGGAACCTGTCATCAAGAAAAAGCGTAAGAGAGCTGACGCCGCTCAGTTGAAAGTCCTGAATGAGACTTACGCTCGCACTGCGTTTCCTTCTACCGAAGAACGCGCAGAGCTCGCCAAGAAACTAGACATGTCAGCCAGGAGCGTTCAGATCTGGTTGGTGTATCCACCTACACAATTCATAGGATCGATGCTCATCCCTTTCCGTAGGTTCCAAAACAAACGGCAGTCAATGAGACAGACTACCCGCCAGTCGTCAACATCAGTGTCGACCCCCCATCAACCATTTAACATGTCCTCTCAGACAGACGAAGTATCGCATACTTCATTCGGTGGCAACAGCATCAGCCCCACGTCTGTTTCACATTCATCATACATTTCGCGATCGAGTCAGGACGCCCGGTCTGTGGCGCAGGAGAGTCGGTCACCTATCCCCCATCGGCGCGAGGAAGATCCCCGCAAATGGCAGCAGCAGCCTGGTCGCTACTGAATATTTGATTGTTGTCTAAGCACCATGCCTTCATTTCAACTAGATTCATTCTCTCCTCATCATAACAGAAGCGTCGTCATCCTTTTGCATTCAGGACCTCGATCATTCATTATCACCGTATTAACTTACACACCAGCCCCTTAATACGACCCCCATTCATATTGAATTCTATATATCCATATCACCCTCACGCAATCTGATGTCCTTTCCAATCCGTCCACATGTACCTGCCTCTTTGATGCACTGTCGCCGTAGTTTTTATGTACTTATGATGTTCTTATCCACTCGCTCAGGTTTGGTCCGCATCTGATCACACGTACACTGGTCTGAAAACTTTAACGTTGTTCTTGCTCGATTATATCACGGATGTCCGCGGTTAGAAGGCCGTGAATCACGCCACTTACTTTTTTAAGTATCATAGCTCCTCTTCGGTTCATGATTCAATTGATACGTGAGATATAACTAAGGCAGCCACAGCATCAGCGCCGATACCATCGATAAGATGTCATGTGGCTACTTGCAGTGGATTGCTGCACAAGTTCATCGCCGCATCAGCGGCAGCCAGCCGTCCAGCAAGCACCTTCGTCACGCCGCGTCGATCGCAGAACTGTTTCCAGCTCCACGGTCAGGGTTACCTCTTGACATATTCGTGCAACACCAATTTAAGAACCGTACGAGAAGGAATCCGTTTTGTCGATCAACTGTTACTCGGGCAGGGGCCCCTCACGAATCCTTCTGAAGAAAAAAAAATCTTCTGACGGTCCGCGGCTGAAGCTTGAGGCACTGAAGCCGTGAAGCTATTTTAATCGGTTTGAGGACATACTAGTACACCAAGCGAAGGATTCGAGATAAGTATGTATGGAGGCGAAGCTCAAAGTTTGCAAATATTAATTTCATCCGGACACAGCCGAATAATGATTGTCACTGGATGTCTGAATCCGTTAATCTAATATTATTAGTTAGTCGACTTTTCACCAATTCATCACAGTCATTTCTCCTCGAACGCATGTCCCGATGCATCGGACTGGCCTCGCGAGTTTGACAACGATCATTGAAATGCCACAAATCGCCAGCACTCGACACGTTGAATGTGTGATCACTAGCGTGGACGCGGCTATCTCATGCGTGAAGTGCCCCGTTGCATGAGGGTGACAAGTCGGCCTTTTGTCGCCTACACTACGTGGCAGTGGTCCTTCTGAATATTCTCCTTAACGAATTTGCGGCAAAACGGAAAATCTATTACTTCAATGCATGTAAGGAAGGTAATCTAAGCGAGATCTTGAAGAAAAGCATCCGCGGATCAGAATGAAATGGCCCCTGAAAAACAGCACCAAAATTCACATGGCCTCTCGATCTCAAGGGTCAACGTCGCTGTCGGTGTCCTCAGGCCGTGGACCACCATGCGTGAGCCACGCGAGCTTTCTCAGCCTGCGGCGTTCCTCCTGAGCCTTCGCCTGGTTCCGCGTCAGTTTCTTCTTCTTCTTGACAACCTTTGTAGTGGCAGCGTCTTCAGCCCCACTCCCTGCAGGAGTCACATGAGCCGAAACAGCCGGACTTTGCACTCGCGAGCGAGCTGGGGTATTAGCACCGCTGCCCTTCGGGGACTTCAAGTCAGCAAAGGCATCCTCCACAACGGCTGCTTTTCCTTGATGTGTCATCCGCCCTGCTTCAATCTGCCAGATTTCAGGACCTGGTAGATTGCATCAGAAAAATCCACGAAACACAACATCGAAACAAGACTGACACAAGGCCGAGACAAACTCGTGGTTGTGTGAGATGATAACCTAAGGCGCTCCAGATCAGCTCATGCATCAGACTTCGTACTCATTTCATAGCGCTCACCACTGCGCCACCCCATTCCCTGATAGCCACCGCAAGGCCGCCCAGCGCCTCACGATCTAAGAAGTTACTTGGCTCGTCAAGGATGCAAACCTACAAAGTGACGTCAGTACATCATCATGACAACCGGTCGTCAATGAACCTGGGGATTGTTCCAGAGGCAGGCTGCAATGACCAACTTGATTTTTTGCCCTGACAACGTCGAAGGTTAGTGGGCTGAAACAAACGCAATAATTTATAACAACCTCCCGATAATCCCGAAATTTCATTATACTGCGCAATGTCCCCATCGAGACCAATATCTTCGAGGTGTTTGCGTACAAGTTGAGCAGACGTGTCACGGGTACCTGCACCTTCTCTCGAGGATTCCAGATCATCAAATTGCTGCACCAACTTTACGAAACCTTTGGCCATCAATTCATCACGAGGCACCCAGGTGTTGAACTTGTGGTCAAGACCACGCCACTTGACTTCATACTGGAATGTCTTCTTCAACTTTTGACGTCCCATAATAATCTGTATAATTTTAGGATGTAGATCAGATCGACAATGCAAAGTAAGACTAACCTCCAATTTGCGCTTGGTGCCATTCCTTCCAACCCAATCTTGATCGAGGACAATCTTCTCTTCGTCTGTCAGAACACGAGTGGCCTTCTCTAGTAATTCACCTGATATGATTGGGAAATTATATTAATGACAGTGTGGCAGAGAAACTTTAAGTTTAAAGACGTACGATCGTGACCATCCTGGAAACGCCACTGAATATAGCCAATGGGCGTCTTTTCTAAGTGGCGTTCTAAAGCGGTGTTAGTTGAGCATATTTGACACTGAAGTGGGAGATAAGAGTGTACCTATATGGTGAGTGGCGTGCTGTGAGACGTAACCAACACGAAGGGCTGGATGTTTGTATACAAATCCTTCCTGAGGAATGGTCTCGCCCTGGAATAAATAGGTCATTAAGGGGATGCATCGATCAGATCATAACTCTTGCCGTCAGAAGTTTGATCAATGTGGATTTGCCTGCACCATTAGGGCCGATTACACCTACTCGGCTGCATGACAATGAAACACGCTCAATCAGACATGTGGAGCACACAAACCCACCTGGAGAGTGATAAGGCTTTAGAAGTGGAGTGAATGAGGCTTTATCACAATTAGAAGCATAAATTATTACTCACCACAAGACACATTTATTAGCGAAGGTTGTGGCCGACCGGGGTACGTGAACGTGCAATTTGACATCTTCAAAATGGCACGAGTGTTACTACGAACACCCATCAAGGAGCCAGGCGGAGGAAACGAGAATTTAACGGACGTCGCCGCCAGTGTATAGTATGATTTAGCCTCCGGGTGTTTTTCCACAAACGACGAAAGGTTTCCCGGATAATAGGCGAGCTACAATAAAGGGGAGCAAATCAGTCGGCGTTCAATGTCGGCCGATGAGCGACTTACCTTTTTGGACTCGTAATGTATGATATCAGTAGTCACATTATCTAAAAATCTAGTCATGTGGAGTAGAATTAGCGATTGAGTCTTTGGATTGGGTTAGACGTACTTACCCAGAATCGTGACTGATGATTAGGCAAGTGACATTTTTGTGGGCGATGAGATAACTCTCGAGCCATTTAACGGAAGCCCGGTCCAACTACCAGAAAAACGTTAGGGTATAGTGATGGAGATAATCCGGTCACGAACATGGTTGGTGGGCTGTATTGCAAAAGTATTTGCAGGTGAGCTGACGCTAGAACAGTAGAATCGAACCGCTTCGTACCTCATCCAAAAGAAGAAGGTCCGCGTTGTAAAGCATTGCACGGGCTAGCTCAAGCTTCATCTTCCAACCACCGGACAACCCACCGACTACATCTGACTGCCGGGCGTCATCAAATCCTACCTCCAGCAATTGATCTCGGATTTTAGAACGCGGAATTTGGGCCAGAGCCTTGTCTGCAGCAAATTCATTACTGACACCGATTATGATATTAACAAATAGATGCACTGACCTGACGCCACAAAGTCCAACACAGACATGGACGTGTCCTCGCCCTGCAAGGAGTGCTCTACCATAACGCAACGTAATTTATCCTGAGGTGGAAAATTCTCCACTTTGCCGTCCCGAAGCTGGCGCATAAGGGTCGACTTCCCTGACCCATTGGATCCGAGAATGCCATAACGGCGCCCGCGGAACAGACGGAGGGTTGTGTGCGAGAGCAGCAAAAGTGCACCATAAGCGAGAGAAAACAATGAATCACACAGAAGCTCGCCCTCGCCGCTCTGCTCCTCATGCGCAGAATTGTGTTGTGCCTGAATGATGCCTGATGATGAAAAGTTTCCTGGCAAAATAGAGCTGGAGCACACACTTGATCAACCGCACGGAAATGGGCCCGTGCCGACTCGGCAAAGGTAGCAGATCCCTCTGCCCCCAGCCAGAATGTCATGTACACACCGACACAACGTTTCCATACTTCTATATCTTGGAAACGCCGATTATAGACAAGGTCAGCAACCATGGACCCCTGGAATTGCAAAGATTGATCCAAAAGTGGATGACTTGCAGATGGCGGAGCATTTGGCCCAGTCACAGAGGGGATAACAAGGTCTGACGGAAGCAGCGTCAACAAGACGGCAACAATGTCAGCCACCTCCTTGCTGACATCCCGCGTCGGCGGCGTCCCCGACGTAGATGCACCTGCCTTGAGCAATGTATGAAGTGCCGTCTCGCCGAAGGCACGAACCTTAGTAAATGGCAGAATGAGATCCGCGAAGAATACAATCAAAAGAGTATAGCCAACCTCCGGAAACGCGGCACCCTCGGCAATCTTCTGAACACCCATTACGAGAGGGCTAAGGTATCTCGCGGCGACTACGGGGTTCCTGACCAGTTTGACTAAGTTATCGATGACGACAACTGTACGCCGCTGGACTTCCATGCTGCGATCATTCAGAGCACGTAGGAGTAACGGTACGAGAACGGCCAACGCTGGTGCCGTGACTTCGGCGACGAAAGTTGTTGATGATAGCGCCTTTATGCAAGCAGGTGCTGCATCAGGATTAGACATACACTTAACCAGAGCGGAGATGTGGGGAGCGAGATCGGGGTTTGCGAGCGTCGTGCACAAAGAAGTGGCACACTTGACGGCAGCAGAAGCAACCTGCAGGAATTCGGTCGGCGGAGTAAGATAGCACAGGACATTCATAACGCACCTCCTTTTTTGTGTCGTGCATTGCTATTTCGACCTTGGGTAAGATATGTCCAAGTTCGTCAGCTACGGAGTCCTTGGCTCGAGCCACGAAACTCTTGAGAGCATCTAGGGCTGCGACTTTTGTTTGCCATTTTCCTTTCTCTAGGATATCTTCTAGAATCCCGAAAACAGTTCGTGTAGCTTCTGGGGGGAGAAGTTGAAGGATTGCCTTCGTTGCGGCTGTTGCAGCGGTCCGAACGACCTCCCCCTTGTCGGACAACAAATCGAAGAGAACGTGAAGGCTTGGGAGAAGTAGGGGTGCGCTGGGGGGACCGAGAACAGCGGGTAATGACTGGAATGCAATAGCACCAGATTCTCGTTCCCATCCAGACTTCTTGTTGGATGCGAAATTTTGAAGGATGCTGATTACGTTTTGGTCGCTGTTAAACTTTAGATGCAGTCATCATATAATGTTGCAGAGAAAATGGACGTACACCAAGCTCTCTATACCTGCTTTAGAAACAGCAAGGGCGAGCTTGTCAGCTGCTGCTTTGGCGTCTACGTAGATTATGATGAGTTCTATTTCTCAAGAAAGTCATGGGATATAGACCTGGACCGGATGGTGCAGTGCGCAAAGCCTCGAAGATCGAAGCGAATCCCGACTCCGAAGGAGTGGTCATTACAGCAGGAGACATCTGAAAAATTCAGGATCTAGGTCCTAGGGATATATTGTGCGATTAGAAGGAAAATCGTAGTCTGAGTCTCGACCGGTCTACTTGAACTTGAGCGCTGGTGATACAAGTCGAATTTCAGTGTAGGATGTCTCCGTTTATTGTCCAAAATCTATGGGTCGTGAAATGAGAAAATACAGTTGAAAGCTGAGGGACGGCGGCCAGCAGCCTGAGATGCGCCCACTAAAATTTCTTGCAGTGCTCATTACCGTCACAGAAGTCACACAGCGTGACATTACAGGGACTGCTATCATACAAAGTACAAAGTCGATGAAATGCTTGGACAAAGGTGATGTTACAGTAATAGTCCTGGAAAAGACGCCCAAATCCTCTGTGTCGTGTGATGCAAGGTCTAAATAGTACCGCTGCGCAGGTTATCAAATTGGCTGCCCTCGTACCTCAGCCAGTTAGGGCTCAGGTCCAATGGTCCCATGGCGTTCTTGACGGTTGCAACCAAGCTCCTCCCGGGTGCTGGGTCCTTTCCCAACCCGCCTTCCATTCCCTCTCGCGTGTTTTCTTTGTCTCCGCTTAGCTCCCAGAACATGCTTCCTCGAAGGCCTTCACGGCGAATCCAATCGCCTTTCCAATGCCCGACCTGCTCGTTGTCAAAGCTTACCATCTCTTGCTTCTGATAGTCGTGGGACCAGCTCGCCAGGGCCTTGTCGTCTTGAAACACGTATGTGCCTGGGAGCGGAAGAGCACGGTAGTCATAGACACCTTGCTCCCAGCTGCCTGGCCCAATGCCGGAAAACGGTGCTCCGGGACCGGACGTGTTCATGAAGCTTCTGCCGTACAGCGGAATCCCGAGGACCATCTTGGAGCGAGGAACGCCGTTCGCGCTGTACCACGAGATCGCCTGTGAGGCGCTGATAGGTCCACCGTAGATGTTGGCTTGGTGATTTGCAACAGAATCCCATGAACCAGCTGACATTTTTCTATGTAAGTCAATTGGTAATGCAACCGAACGTTTCAGAACATACAGAAGTCGTAGGCCATCATATTCCAAAAATCGAGGTACTGGTCCATTTCACGTACGTGTAACTTTTGATAGTTGTCGGGTCCGCAAGGAGCAGCGATCTAGGCAAAAGCAGTATTTCAGATTTGAAGCTCGGCAGGGTAGTTAAAGCTGGATGGCATACTGTCAACAAGAATCTATGATAGATTCCCTTCATTTGAGCGTGCTGATCTAAGCCTGCTCTGAGTTCCCTTAGGAGGTCCACGTAGCCACGAGCTTGATACTCATTGGATGGATATTCATAGTCCACATCAAGACCATCAAGACCGTAATCCTCGAGTAGACGAACTGCGGACCGCACGAAGTTGGCACGAAGCGCAGGATTGATGACGATAGGATGGAACTTGGGGGAATATGTCCAACCTCCGATTGAGAGAAGGACTTTCAAGTGTCTATTTTGCTGTTTCAATTTGTAGATGGCCTTGAAATTCCCGTAGAGGTTGTTTCCAACGTCATTCCAAGAATCACCAGGGTAGTGGATATCTTTGTCCGCCCATGCATCAGAGAGGACAACTTCGCCCGAGTCAGGTCTCAAATCAGCGAATGCATAGAGGATGTGGCTGAATGGATAGTGAGATTGGAAATGCGAGGAAGACAGCCTGAGCGCCTTACGTCAAATCTTGGGCAGGGATGTTCGATGGCGGGAACTTGCGAGCATAGATTCCCCTATAAGTAGGAATAATAGTTGACGGACGCCCAACATTTTCCCGGTGAAAAAGACGTACCAGTTTACGAAGCTGGTAAAATAGCAACAGTCAGGAGTAGGTCGTTGTGGAAGAGGCCAACACTTACTATCCAACGCTGTACTTTCCTTGACCTTGCATTTCCGGAGTATCACTCGGTGCTGGCGGGATGAATGAAGATGTTTGAGATTCTAATGATTGGTCGCCTTTGCCAGTACTGGATGCAGAAGAGTCTAGTTGAGGAGAGGGTTGTTGAATATTAGACCACGAGAAGAACGCTTTATACGATGCAAACGCGAGGATGAAGAATACTATTACAGACAGAAAAAGAGTCTTGCGAGATGTAAAACGAGAGGCGGGTTTGACGGGTGAACTGCCTTCGTCAGAAGGAACTGCTTGGTACGATGTTGTCGAAGACATGCATGCACGAGACTCATCTAATCTAGCACAAAGTTTGGCACGCTGACCAACACCATTGTAATACATACAAAAGTAGCACTTGTATCCAAGCGTTCGCCTGTTTCATTCTAGTGCTCATCACCGTCATCTTCCATGCCCTAGCACTGCAAATCAAACTACACAACTCGCTCGAAGAGTCCACACAGACTCGTGGACCTGCAGAGCATTCACTAGCGAACCGACTTAAGTGCACTGGAAGATGCAGTCACTGCATCGTACTACTGGCCCGGGTACTTAGATTAGTCTAGTACTGCGGTTCATGTACACACGTTTACAAATATGGCCTGGGGCCTAGGTGATGTACATCTAGCACCAAGCATAAGCTCCCGATGGGTCTCGTAATCCCTTGCCGTTGAACATTAACGTTTCCTTTGCGTTCCCTACCATTTTCAAGCCCTAACACACTGGTGAGACGATCCTGAACCTGCCAAATACTCTCTTGTGCTGAACTTGTGTTGCTTTTGTCTCTGCCATCCAGCCCCCTTCTGGCGCCGCCCTGATCACCACCTCCTCGATCTCGGACACCTCGGTGTTTGCGTCAGCGACCACCAACATGCAAAACCAAACTATCGAACTCAGTGACTCCGATTCTGACACTAATAGCAAAGGTGTACGCCCAGTGAAGGAGGAGTCCAAAGAAATATCTCGCCTAGCTGCCCTCAAGGCACGGCTAACAGCCAAAAGCAAGCTCGTCACGGAACAGGCCAAGGAGTCAAATAAACTCTGCGAGGAAAACAAGCAGTTCAAGAACAAACGAGGCCTTCAGAACGAACTGAAAAATGTCCCGCACCAACTTGACGATCAAACGCGTTCATGTACACTCGGAAGCCACCACTCAGAATATTTACAGAATCATATCTTCAAAAGGTCAAAAATCTCAATGTCAAAATGATAAGACTCAACAAGGAGTCGGATGCTGTACGCGAGCTTTTTTTCACTTCGCTTTATACTGACCTTTGCGGGTAGCCAAATGGGACTGCCGTCGAAGCTACATGGCATCAGGACAATGATGACCAAGACATGTCCGATAGCTTTGCGTCCAGCCTTCCTATGCCTCCGGACGCATCGCCCTCGCAGCTTCCAAACTCCAACACGCATAGATCTAAGTCTGTAATCAAACCTGAAGACACGACAATCAAAGTGATTATCAAGTCTGAAGATGTGAATGTACCCGATCTGATTGAACATGTTACGTTCATCAAAAGCAAAGATGCTGGAATCTTAAGCACCTTCGTCTCGGACCTCC
>QFEX01000022.1:5938-21011 GCA_003316505.1 Suillus alpinus
ACTTCTTGGTCACTGAGGGTGCAACTAATGTACTCGGTATTTTCGCCTACAAGGTATCGTCTGTGTTAGCATACATATTCCGAGTGTGCAACTCGCATGACTTGGAACGCGTCCCTCGATGCAAAGTGTTGTGCTTGAAGCACTTCCAATTCAGATGAATGACTTCGTAGTAGTACGGTCGCAGAAGGATTCAAGCTTATCTTTCTGATATAACAAAATCTGTCATGCTACCGTACTACTATGAGAAGAAGAATACGTACATCGTAGGGTACAGTTCACTGAGTGTTAGAGATGGCTCCTGCGTATGCATGCAAGTTGGAGTAAGTAGAGCGGGGTCAAAAATTATCTCACGGTTCTTCAGCGGGGCTCCTACTTATGTAAGTACCCCAGGCCACTACTACTAGAGCAATATTTTGAAACCAGGGCTGTATTACATTCCCCCGTGTGTTGAACATCCAGCATGCTGTGTTCAGACGTTGCCTGTGATCCGCCACGACCTGGCCGAATTTTCCGTGGCCCATGGGTATCTGGAGGTGGAGATCGCGGCTGGTGCATGCGCACTGCTGCGTTCACTGGGGTTTATCGATTCAAATCGCCATAATCACGCATAAAAATCCCATTCATCGATCTCCATTGATCCAAGCTAGGCAAGTGTAATATCGTATGTACGCGTGTCGTCTGAAACTTCAATGTCCCAAATGCCCCCATCAATATGTAATCCATGAACCATAACCATTTCCGACGTTCCGATTTCTGGCGATATCCTCACGCAGCGGTGTGCCACAGAGCGATGTGAACAAGTATGTTTGATCATCTTTGCTGCTTCATTGAAACCTCCCTTTACTGACGAGAACAAGATCACTGCATCACCCCGCGATCCACGTGCCCAGGGTGCGATGGCGTCTCGACCTTGCTTCGGGGACAGCTTCGCACTTAGCCCCTCACTTATCGCTTCATTATCGGCTGCCGTCCCGTTATCGTAGTATGACGTTGCTGCGAAGGGTTCGACGGGCTGGCTGGTGCTATTCATGCGTGGGTTCTCATAGCGCCGACAGGGGTGGTATCTCGAGACTGCTTCTGAGGGCGTGGTGTATGTTCTGATACTCGGAAATACGGTATGGTCTGGAGATTCTGGGCTTTGTGGCGAAGTGCACGCGGTCCAGTGATTGCGAGAAATTTGTTTGCGGCGTCACTTGATTGGACAACCCAATTCCGATTTGCAACTTGAGGTTGGCGCCTTTAGATCACCGCCTTGGACTCTATCCGAATCACCTGTACCAATTCATCGCGGAGTTGGAATGAAGCCAGATAAATCGTTGCATCTATCATAGTAGTGAGTCAAAGTTCAATGATAAAGGGCAGGAGAAGTCTGATAGTCCGCATGTCCGTAAACTTGCACTGTTTCGACTAGCATATTCGACGCAACATGGAGGCTCCACAGGTGAGCAGATTGAAGTGCGCAAGTCAGTTGCGACGATCGGATAGCTGTGTCCTGCGTGCACATCTCTAGCCCGTCATCGCCTTTGCAAATTTTCCGTGATCATACCCAGGACACGGCTCCAGATCTGTACAGCATGGATCTTTGCATGATGCACCTAATGAGCCTCGCGATGCTGCATTCTCCACCACTCATCTTGCGTGAATTATCAAGAACTGCAGTCAGTAGATTAACTGCTGCCAGAGGCTAGTGCTAGGGCTGATGACAACGGCGTGACCTTGCGAACGCCAGGCAAATGACACCGAGGATATTCCAAGACACCGGGACCCCCTGAACGCTATGTTTGAAATCCGCGGAAGAATTTGGAGAAAGCGCGGAACCTCGTGTTGGGCGTAGGGATAAGTCGTGATTGATATGAGATGTTCATCTGATGTGATTGGCCATGCTTAGACAAGGTTTGGTTCAGGCTGTAGGCAACGGAAGTTTTATTTGCCAAGTTGAATGTGCTTTCTTTAGTTCAAAAACGTTGTAAGTGGATGTCAAATGGATGTTATCTGATAAGTACCCCACGGAAAAGGGAATGGGAAAATTTTTAATCTGATTCTCGAGGAAGCGCTGCCCTTCCCTTCCGGCGGGCGGACTCTTGATCGGAAGCATCGAGAACGGAGGTAAATTTTCAATTCTGCAAGTCAGCGAATCGTAGCGAATCGTCTGATCTTATCTGTAGCGCCGGAAGGATATTAGGACAAATAATTGACGTACGCACTTATGCAGTTGACGTATGCATGTAGGTCACGAACGCGGTTGTCCACGTTGGCCGGTGTCGTGAGCACCACACAGTCTGTGCCACGTTTGTTCTCCCCGCAAATCTGGTGCGAGAGGACATGGGCGTCGTGACGACGCGGGCGGATACTTCCCTATGATAATTCAAAGATATGTAATTGGGAAACGGTAATAATAGGTGAATGGGAATTGAGATAAGATTTGGGCCTGAGAGGATCGGCGCCACAAAGTCAACATGGACAAAGTATACGTACAAGGTCTGGATTGACGCTACCGATAAAATTTTATTCATTGCAGAGAGCATTTGTTGTTCAGGCTTGCATATGCATATCTGGAGAATAAAATGGTAATTTTATTAGCCAAAAACATAGGTGCATCCAATGAAGAGAGAGGGGTTAATGTGCAAAAGTAGATTAGGAAATCTATTTGTTATCTTTGAAACGGGTTTAATCTGATTGGCTGGATTTAGTTTATGGTCGTTATCTTTTGGGTTTATCGGTTCCCGCCAATACCAAAAATCATAAACACTGCGGTGCCCGACTCTCCTCTCCCCGTTTATTTCTCCCTCCTACGTGTCTCGCTCACAATAATACCCCTCTACTCACCGTCGTCCACGTCGACCTCAAACATTTCATCATCTTCTGTACAGCATCAGTCAGTTTTCTTTGTTCCGTGACGTTGACACAAAAACTGACCTTCAACGTGCTGCAGCCAACATATTGTCTATCTTACTACTGTCTGATAAAAAAAAATGTCGCCAATCGTAATGGAATCTCCTGCCTTGAACATGCATCATCCTGCTCTTTCCACCCTCTCTCGGATACAACAGCAGTTCTCTCCCAGCACAGCCTCAGAACATGCTGCAGTACAACGCGACTCTTTGTCTACCTCACCCGTCCATGCCGGGTCCCTTCAACAGAGGATAAACCCAGGCAACTTCACTTTTGAGCAGCTTTTGCAACAAAAAGAGCATTCTCAACCTGTCGTAGAAGACCAACCAACGTCGGCACAGAACCCGCCCCAGCAGCAGCAGCAGCAGGTCCAACAGCAGCAACGTACTGGCTGCACTAATTGCGGAGTCGTTGACACGCCCCTGTGGCGACGCGACACCGAGGGCAAAACCATCTGCAATGCTTGTGGTAAGTGATCTCCTCTCTTCATCTCATCTCTTTCATTTCCCGTTCTACGCCGTCACGTGTCAACTCATGGTTGGTGGGCTGGGGCGTCCGTTTCCAAAACACACCCTGTGCACTCCATATCACATTTGCAGCATTCCGTTGCATCTGAAACGTGTTCCGTGCATGCTTCTACCGGTCAACATGTTGATTGGCTAGTCTCATTTCCTGCCTTTCTTTTCCTACCTACCGCTTGGTAGTGCAGTAACAGTGTGCTGATTGAAATGTGTCCAACTCGTGTGCGCATCGCTTGGGTTTTTGCTCTTTATTCGATATAGGTCTTTACCTCAAATCACGCAAAGTCGCACGTCCCCCATCCCTGGCCCGCACGCCAACGCCCACTGCGACAGCTGCAGCTCCCGTTCACCAACCCACAAACGGAAGTGGCGAAACAGATATGTCCAACCCAAATCAGGCATCTTTGGCTGTTCCAGCGACATCTCCTAGCCAACCTCAATCGTCAAAAATTCAAGAAGCGCTGTCATCATCTCAACCTGAGAGCTCTGGGCAGCCTCAGCCAAAACCTTCTTCGAAAACTTCGTCCCCCGCTAAGCCCATATCCGCTTCAGGTGCACACAACATTGCTAGCGGAGGCACGTGTCCAGGTGACGGACGATGTGATGGCACTGGAGGATCTAGTGCTTGTGCCGGGTGTCCCACGCTCAACAATGCACTCGCCGTATCTGGAAGATTAGAGATTACCGCCCCTGCAGACGAACCGTCACCGTCCGCGCCTGCGCGAGGCGCAACTCCCGCTGCTGATGCACCTTCCCCCGGTGTCGATACCGAAAGCCCGGCGTCGGGGCCTACGAAGAAGGTCAAGTCTGCTGTCGGAGCCCTCAGTTGTGCTAACTGCGGTACGAGTACGACGCCGTTATGGAGAAGAGATGATGTTGGTAACAACATCTGCAATGCTTGTGGTGCGTTTCAGCTTTCGTTTCAGCTCTCATACATGCCCTTGCCATACTTCGTATCTGGCATGCACGGCCATTGGCTTTATCTCCGCAAACTCCATTCACTTTGTAAAATTTCTTGCGGAGCGCACGTTCATCTCGCGATTGTCGCGCGTGTCTATCATGCCTCGTTTCCAGAATCAGGGAGCCCGCCAACCTAGTTCGTTATCTGCGTGATGGGAAAATGGGAATTCATCTTTTCCTTTTGGTTTATCTTCCCTCCCACGATTTGTGGGGACGCGCATTCCCATATTGGACGGGTTGATCCTTGGGCGCTCTTGGCACCCGTCGGACCACTTTAATTTTGACACATTGTTTGATACTATTCGTTTTTCGGCCCATCACCGTTCATCGCCGTTTCAGTACTGACTATCAATTGATTTGATTTCCAGGTCTTTACTTCAAGCTTCATGGCACGCATCGTCCCAACTCCATGAAAAAGACTGTCATCAAGCGACGGAAACGCGTCCCAGCAGCCGCAGGGATGTCGTCGGGGCGCATGTCAGATCAGGCTGCGGCCGAGGCACTTGTCTCGGTTGGCCGGCTTGGTAGTCAACATGCGAATACCGAGGAGAGTGATGGTGAGATAGAAGAGCCTCAACCTCGCCGAAAGCGCGCACGGCGGGGAAAGAGCGATCGAGAGAAGGGCCGCTTGCGCGAAAAGGATGNNNATGAAGACATGGGGGAGGCAGAAGAGGAACAAGAGCCCGTCAGTCGGCGGAAGAACGAGCGGACTACGCGGAAAGCGTCCCGCGACTCGCACGGTTCTGCATGGGCAGAAGGCACGAGCATACAACAGATTGCAGAGGCTCTGAGCGGCGTCACTGGTGATCGCGCCCATTCGTTACCGCGCGGTTCTGATATGGAACGCTTTGCACATGCTCACCATCTTGCCCGCACTGGATCAGGCCATGGCGCATTCATGGCAGCGCCGCACGCAGGATTCGATCTCCCTCCTCTTAACGCCGCTCTCGGTGAACGCTTTGGCGGTTACGGACCCCCTGGTCTCTTGGGTAATCGTGATTTCGGCGGAACGCCGTCTAGCTATATGCGCTCTGGTTCTAATGCACCAAGCAGGACGCATTCGCCGTTAAACCCTGGTCTTGCTGCTCCTGGTACGGGGTATGTCTTGCCGCCGCCTCATGGCATGGGTCATGGATACTACGGACCCCTTGGTCACTCGCCCCCGCCTCATGATGTTTTGAACGGTGTCTTGACGTCAGGTGTTCCAACCGCGAGTGAGTTGAGGCAACACTACATTGAGCTGCACGAGCAGCGGAAACGGCTAGAGGAGATGATCCAAAAGACGGATAGTTTGATGGCTGGTGTCAAGCGAGGTCTTGACGACATGGTGAATGCACAGCAACATCAGCAGCAGCACCCGCCCCAGCATTCTCACACCTCCCCCGAACAGCCTGCGCAGCAGACTACAACGTCATCCACCGCGGTGCCTTTGACTCGTTCTGGCGACAAGGACAGGAGCAGAGAATCTATTTGGCCTGTGTCGCCTGAGCAGCCCGCACGCGAATAATCAACTCTCCTGTGACCGTCGTCGCTCCAAAAATGACCTCAACGTCATCGCTGTCATTAGCTTTGCAAATTCGTTTTGTCGGTATCGTTTTGTCCATAACCCCCACTCGCATCACGACACGTTGCTCTTGGGATCATCTTGTTTTCTATGTTTGACCGACGGTCGGTCTGGGACTATTTGTTGAGCATTTTTATTCATCAGCTCATCACCTGCGTCACCTATCTATTCCTCTATCTCTTCGTCTGTTGGTTACCCCTGTCTATGCTTTGCGCGTCTTCCATGTCGATATTTGGTTTGTCTTGTTGCTTTTTGATATCTTTGCTATGCATATTGCCCAGTACTATGATCCATTTAAAACACTTTTTCTACGAGCACCCCTGTTCTTCTTGTCCCTTCATGCTTTGTTTTGCGCTATATTATATCTATGTCGCCCCATAGTGTAGATCGCTGGTCATTGATTGTGGTCGGTGTGCATTTCTCTAATCCTTATATACTCAATCGTTTATACAGCACTGTGTTCTGGCTGGTTTACCTGCCTTACCCCTAGTCTCTAGAGTCCGTTGTCCTATTGTTTCAGCCGGCATGCCATCTATTTTTTTGTTTATTCAGCAATCACATACTATTTTTGACCGCATTCCAGGCTGTTTGTCAAACCAATGTACGCGTCTGTTTCTCAAACATCACTCGGGTGTTCGGGAGCCGTAGGTGCTTTTCCCATAGAACGAGTCGTTTATTTGGTTTTTAGCTCGTCCCCTCGGTCCTGATTCACCCACAGGGACAATGTAGCCGACGCGACCGCGCGCCGCAGCGCAGATGAGCACAAGTTCCAGAAACTCGTGATCATCATCAGGATTCAGGATGGCTGAATTATCACCCAGTTTGCTGTGAAAGGGCTGGAAACAGCTTTTTCACGGATAAACGTATGCGCGCATGGACAGGTCTTTGGTTATTTCTGCTTCTGCCCGAATCTTGTGTTATCTGCTAGTGTCCAGACCTCAAGTGCGTTCAAGAGGCAACGTACCTAATCAGTGCCAAGGTGCCGAGGCCCGAATGCGACTGGTACAAGGGTCAGTTTGTTAATGCCTTGAAAATGCTTCACAGCCTGATGTATGTAGCCTTCCCCTTCGCGAGATGGGCCATTCGAGCATCTTTTCATTTGTGCAAATCACACACTCGGTACCATGACCCATCATGGTGCCGCTGTGGGAGCGACCTCACTACGGCCATTGAATGCCATTACGCAGTGCATTTGACTCATGCTGCCTTGCAGCTATTCCGTTTCCTTCGGTACGTGCTTGAAAAGTTAAACCCATGAGACTCTACACACCCACCTTCTGTCACGCTTCGAAGATTTTCCGTCCCACTCTCAACATCTGATCATGAGCCTGAGCGCTGTGGGTACCGGTACCGTCTGAGACCCCGAAGCTTTGTCTGTCAGTCATTCAAAGGCTTGTCGTATTTTTATGTCTGGGCTGATATGTTCAGTGGTCTAGATCACTTCAACGTTTGTCGCTCACGGATAAGTATAAATTGAAAGATACAGGTACTAATATTATAGCCGGAGGGGATCATGATTTCAAAGGAGGTTGATGTCGACTACGTTGCCAAAGGACGAGCAGATGCCTCGATGTGATTCAAGTCAAGAAATACAATACGCAGCCTGGCCCCTGGGACACCGGAGATTGAGAACGCACCAGGTTGCGAAACGTGGTTTGAGCGTTACGTCTGACAGCTAAGGCAGGCCCGGGGTAGAAGAATTTGTAATGAGTGAAGTTGTAGCAAGTACTTGGAGTCGAAATTGAGCCGTCCAAGCTGTACTGTGTAATCCACCTTCAATTTCCTGCCGCCTTCTAACGTGATACCTATAACTTCATGTCACTCAAACTGAAGGGGTCGAAAGTTAAGGCGGCTGTGAACTCAACTTCAGTCAACTATTGGCATCTTTTCCAGGTCGAGAGCCTCCGGCACTCGATTGCCAAATTGGAAATCAAAGTGACCGGAATTAGCTACTCACGTCTAGCTACGAACTTACTCTGGAAAGGTGGCATATGAATGTGACTGGTGCCAATTCCTGATGCGGCTCGGAACATCCACCTAAAACATGTTTATTAACTGTTTTGAGACCCAGAGGTCAATCTATGTAGGCCATCAAGCATAAGGCTTCCACTCAGTAAGCCACTCGTGCATGTATATTAATGCTGCCTCCTGCACGGCTGCGATAGTCGGGTCTATAATGCCATTCTCCGTGATCAAGTCCGAGCAATGAAATCCATCGCCCACAAAGATCGGCATGCTGGGTGTGTTAGGCTTATTCAGCCCATCAGCAGAGACAGTTGCCTCGAGCCAAGGGTCGCGCAGGCCGTTGGCGAAGAAGAGACGCGGGATATTCACGTTCCAACCCTCGTAGATGATGTCAGTCTCTGCAGTGGTAGGCTGGGGTGGATAGATGAAGGCGTCAGAGAACATGTTGACGCATTGGCGCTGAAGATTATGTTGAGAATAGTCATGTTTTATATCCGATATACGTACCTCGTCGTAAATGGGTTGATGGATGCGGCTCACGATTGCAGGCTGGCCTTCAGGAGGGCTGGCTTGGTACCATCCGACTTGGTTGCACCTGGCAAGGTAATCAGAATGGATGTTAATGCTAACGAGAGTACATACACCATCCAGTACCACGACCTATTGTCATTACCCACGGTAGCATTAGTCCAGTAAGACTGGCTCGTGTTATACGTACCAAGACAAGTTCTAGCTTTACCGTCAGCCAATCCGGATGAATATGTCCCAAGAATACGTACTCAGCATCCTCGTATCCGCAGACTTTACTGTCAAGTTTAGCTAAGTTCATCGGAAATTAAACGGATCGTCTTACTATCGCTGTAGTATGTGGTATTCCAGAAATTACCCCAAGAGTAAATGGCGTTTTCAAGTCCCCATCCCTCAAGTCCGGCGCTGACGCCGTCCTTGACCTCGAGTGCATCGCAGAACTCAAAGAACATTGCTCCTGGGCCGGTATCAGGCTGCAGAGATTGCCATTCAAACAGGTTGTATTGAACTGTTGGCCCGAGCAGATTCAGTTGAGTCAACAAGACAGCAGATCAAATTGACAAAAAGAACACCACGGAAGAGAAATCCAAGAAAAAAAATGACAAGGACGAACTCGTGATCAAATCAGCGCGCGTTGGGTGAAGGCAAGATAGATCGAAATGGGCGTTGCTCGGATCAGAAGGCGTGCAGACCAAGCTGCCCGCAAAGATATAAAACTGAATAAAGGACAAAGACGACTTACGTGCATTGGCGAAGTCGTCTACGTGTACAACATCGCCGAGGCCAAATGCTTCCTTGAGCGTCTGAATTCCAGCGGTGTCATTAGCCGCGTACATTCCATCCAAGTACGCCATCACTGCTTGCACATCAGAGGAACAGTTCTGTGGCATGTACTCGCGAATCGGAGTGAAATAAGCATAAAAGTCACTGTTTGGGTCAGAGAGCAGTGATCCAAGGCCGGGTTTCAATGAAAGGCCACGTCGTATGAGGATACATTCAGGTTAGTATAACGGAAGGAGAAGCAATCAGATCAACGGAAGATGCGCGGTGATGTAACATACGTGATTGCTTCTACAACGGCAGAAGATGCATATCCAGCCCAGAAAATTCCCGGTTTGCTTTACGTCAATCAGTATGCTGAAACGACAGATTTTTTGTGGTTCTTACTTGACCATCGTCCAACTCGTGAGGGCCCCCGAATAGCTTCCTCCAATCAATATCCATGGCGCCTGACCTGGCTTCACAGCATCACCCCCAGGCATGGGAAGGTCAGCGGTGGTGGCAAAATACACGAGATCATCGATAGCCTGCTGGATGGTGAGGACAGCTAGAGACTGTGACGTGAGGTTGTCGTATGGATTGGAATAGCCAAAGAAACGGTGTTCGATGAGGACGGCTGCACCATTCTGTTGTTGAGCAATTAGACCATTGATGGTGTTATTAGTAGTGTAGCCTTCGTAGCCTGAAATCAAGTACTTGAGAGAAATGCAACATGTTGATTATGGTAAAACCAACCATCTGCGTTAGTTTCTCCAGGCGTCATCAAGATAATGGGACCACCTTGAATGCATCACGTCAATATCACATGAAGCGCACCTCGATCCTCGCAACGTACCAGACTCATAAAACTCCCAGTTCATCCAGTATCGCTGCTGGAATGTTCCGAGGCCTGGATTATTGTGATCGATGAGTTGGTCGAAGTAATAGACGGTCGTAATGTTTGGGAGTGCTGTGCCATTTGGCGAAGTGATAAGACGTTCAGGAACTGAGAGCTTAGGGAGAGACTGTCGCATGCCACGAAGCATGGCATTAGGGATGGCTGCTCGGGCGAGGCCTAGAAGGAGGAGGAATGCAACGGCCCACATCATGTTGAGCCTTGACAGCAAGAGTGGGACTAGAGGACGTGATCATGGTCGGGGAAACACTTTTTATAGTCACGGCAGGATGCGTAAGTGGGTAGTGTAACACTTGCAATTTGACACATATGTGCTACTCGCTTCGCAAGAGAAGTCTAAGAAGGATATAATTGGACGTACTTAGCTGCAGGTTGTTGAATGACTTTACAGTGCGCTCAACAAAATGAATTTGGCGGAAGATCCAGTACGTATGGATTTGCTGATCGTATTCTATGAGAGTCCGAACTTGCGGGTCGCACGACTAAGATGAATAACTGGAAGCCTATACTTACATGCTTAATAGCAAATACTGATCAGCAGATATTTAAATGTTCACGAGTGCTCACCGCTTGGATGCCATGTACCACAAAAGCCGGCTTGAACTGGGGATTATAACAAAAGAATGTCTTCTAATCTTTCCAGCACATGCGTCGATAGGAGAAAAACTGCACGCTACACGATGGTCAGCAGGGCTAGGAGAGCTCCTTTAGAGAAGACCGAATTGTAATGCAGCTTCCTCCAGTAGAGTATCAATAGTGCACCTGACGCTGGCCCGCCGCTGGGGGTATATTTTACCGTGACTTGCCCAGAGTGTAGCGAAAATCTGCTACAACTGTTATCTTGTATAGCCGGTGTGACAGGTGTCAGTTCGTTATGCCTTCGTTCTGAAGGTCCCAGTGTCGCTGATTAGTAGATTTGCCGACTTCAGTAGTAGGACTGTCAATAGGGTCCAATAGTCTCCACTAGCAAGACTTGGAGAAGGAAGACAGTCCTATAGCTAGGCCAGAAATGTGTTGAAGTGGGATCGCAATGAGCGTCGAGGAGGCTCATATGTATGAGAGTTCAGAAGACAGATCTTACATACAAGGTAAATGACTCACAGCTACAATACGTTCTGTACTAGAAGTCTGAAGCTCAGAGCTGCTTCTGCACGAAGGCAATTTTCTAGACTTCTATTAGTCACATTATTGTGTCACAACGACTGAGTTCTTCCTGTCAAGACTGTGCCCAGAGTTAGTGCGCTCACGAAGTTCACTTGATCAGCGTTCTGAACGTTCAACAAAGTATGGTGGATGTTTGGTTACAAGGAGCCGACTTGGATATTCAACGTCCGATCGGTATTTGGTTTCAGTATTTACTTTTCCATCTTATTCAATGTATATATGTACCTTGCATAATGGTGCTTACACACCAAGTTCCTCCAATCTCAAATAAAAGGAAGAACTAGTTGTTCCTTCTATAAAATTCACCGCTACCACGCATGTTGAGCAATCACTGCATCTCAAGTTCCACCCTCACAAACACTGCTTTGTCAGGATTAAATATAAGTTCGCAAGACGCAAGCGGAGTATTCAAGGAGCCACTGCTAAACTTCAATGCTTCCCACTTGCGCCCTCGACATGTGTCACCATGCGGATGGTGTAACAATCCGCCATGCAGTGCCGAACACATCCTGGATGCATCCCGTGTATCCTGAACAGTCATCACCATTCTCACTGTCAGCCAATAAATGACATAACAAGCTAACATTCTTTGAGTGTCATCTCCAGCTTTGCATGTAGGGTGCCATTGCAGTCTACATATACGGGATTGCTGCAACAACACAGTCAGTTGAATTCTGTAAAGAAGAAGAGTTGCAAAACACGTCGGTCGCTACAATCACCGTTCCAAAAAAAAAATACCGCAAAAAAGGATTGAGCTGAGAAAGCGAAAGACTTACTCATACATCACCCAATCGCCCAACAGCCACCAAATGTTGGTGAAAGCCTTGCCATCTACTTTTCCGGTATACTTCGTATGACCGGGTCTACATAGCCAACAGGGGGGGGATAAAGAGTAGTCCCATAGGAAGCGTAAATGCATCAGTACCTCGGCTTCAAATGGGTCAGAGCAGATTTAAACTTACCCACTCGGTACAAGTGTCTCCGTGAATTCAGTTGCCACCATGTGCAGCCTGTTAGGCGGCGCTTCACGGCCAGGTTCCCCTTTCCTTCCGAGAGCTTCTATCAGAAGTGAAGCTTTTGCGCAAGCTGGAGGGCTAGGCGAAGAGAGACCAAAGGAGACGCGCCATTTCCAATCGGTCCCCTTAAAAAAGCGGAACAGCCATATACGTCCTGCAGGAAATGGCGTCATCATATCAGCGACTGCGTGATGAACAAACCGATAGATACGGACCACATACCTCGGGCAACAAATTCACAATTTTACTCTTGTGTAGTACGCAGGCGTTTCTGGAACATCCTGATCTGGAAAGAAGCAACGAACTTGTGGTCGTCCAGTTTCCCCCCTTCAAGCACTTCAATATCATCTGGTGGACAGTTCAAAAATCGTCTTAGAGACTCGTCCTTGGCTGATAAGTGCGGCATACATCAATGTATACACTCTCGGATGGGCATTACCAAGCACTTACCATCAATATTTTGCAAATTCAGCTGCGAGAATAATGTGTGGTCACTAGTTTCCATGCATGCAAGACGCAAATCGGAAGAGCATTGAGACGAAAATTTGGAAACGAATCTAGCAAGCGCTGAAAATGTTTCTCGCTGGTGATTCACAATGGCCCAATATAGCGCCGTGTGGCCCTCGATATTGAGTGTTTGCAGGAGGTCAGAAAACTTTGCAGCTGGGAGAGCAGAAGCGCAGGCATCGATAATTGAGTCAATGGAGGAAGGGGTGAAAGCTGGAGTGGATACAATATCACGAATGTGAGATAGAACAGTGGCACGTTTCTGCTTGGTTGATAGAGAGGAGGATATGGATGGTCGTCTGCATTTGATGAAATCTTCTGACAATCCGGACGTAGAAATCGTGTCATACGAGGGAGGTGAGTTAGCAACGGACTTGCTATCATCAAAGGCTTCGGACTTCGTAGCCATTATGACGGGGCAGGTGAAGGAAAGTTCGTTGAGGTTTGTGTATAACCCCGATAATTAAATAAGGAAATAGGGGCGTCGTGCCAAGCATCCCGCGGCACCCCGGCACAGGTTGCAGTACAATTGGAACCTTGCCAGGGAAACGACAAGGAACACTAAACGAATCGGGCGAAAGTAACAGGACGAAACTGTGGATTTCTTGAGCGTTGTATCAAAGAGTATGTGATGGTAGGTAGGAGACCCGAGTCCGTTCTAAATGATACCAAAGCGCGGGATATAAGGGGAAGGGTCACATGATATGCGATAAGGTAAGCGTGTAGTAAGCGTTCAGCTTACAACAATCAGGATAATATTGATATCAGACCGTAGGTGTATCTGATAGTATCAAGCACACGTGCTGTAGAGTGCGTGCATTGCACGAGACCGAGTGGTTGGTGCTGTGAGGAGCACTAAAGACCTCCCGACGAAAGAAGGAGAGAAATGAAATGGACGCTGAAGTAGCGTATCACGGAGCGACAAAGAACCTTATAATATCAACCCGACGGCCTCCCTCCCTTTCGGCTTGTCGGTAGTCGTAGATGTAATGATATTTACTGCGATAGGACCAACGCATTCCACAAATATTAGGGCAGCTCAGTGTGGGCAGTCGCGTAAGCGTTGTTCAAGTCATGGTGGTCGGCTTATCATTGAGTCAGGGGAATCTGCATTGCAAGTAGCTATTAGTATTATCCGCGAAAGGAGGCTTGAATGCAATACTTATTAGCAGTAGAATAACTATGGTATACCGTACAAGAAATGGCGAAACCAACCACTGATCGGACGTTGAAAATCCGTGCGGCTTAGCGGCCACTTGAAGCGAAGTGTAAACCGAACATAACAAACGTCAACAACCTCTGCCAGCAGTCAGCCTACTCGCAAGCCTGACCGGAGTTGGGTTGTCCATTCCTGCCGCTGGCCTATTGTCTGTTCCTGTCTTTGCTCACTTGGTATTTCAAGACCATAGGGAATGGGCTGCTTAGCATTGAGTCATTGACAAGCAGCCATGCTGTACCATGCGCTGTGACACGCTGCTAGTGTGATCACCACGTCCAGCACAGTGTCCGAGTACAGTACAGCCGCTTCTCTTTCACTTGAAGCGCTCTGCTGCAGTGCCGTTAATTGCCTTTACAAGTCCCGGATACGGCTCTTTGCACTCCATGTCGTCCTGAGAGGCGCTTGTTATTCAATCCTGTCAGTTGTCATTTCCCAGTGGCTCCGGTACTCTGCTACCAAAGCCTGCCATGCGGCTTCAACGTTCCACTAATTGACGTAAGGCCAAGATCATGCAATGTCTCCGTTTTGTTCTGACTATGGCCTCATAGCCGACATGGAACACAGGAGCACTACGAAGCGCTAATACAGAGGTTGCAGGTTTAACTCAACCTGTAAATATTCCCTCTGAGTCCAAGACGATCTTTTGTGCCAGGTGTATGCTTCAAGCATCATTATCATGGCGGTCGCAATCTATGGAGTCCCCAGCTCAGGTTAAGCAGAGCACAAACAATCGCAGCTTCACGCAAGTTGGATGTTCTCTTGGAGACTTTCTAACGCCTGTCTATGAATTTGGTATATTCAGGGTTGTCAAGAATCTAGGGTTCGCGAACTTCGTGGATGAAATACGTTTATATTAAAGTGGACCAATGGCGTGCTAGACTGCTAGTCAATGCGTGGTCTGATACAGATCGCCTCTACCTGGTAATCATCGCGCATGCTAGGTTGGCTAGTATAGGTATGGTATGCTTACATATATACTTCACAGCGAACATATAAGACCGTTCCAGGGTCACCGGAGAGAACGAAACTCGAAACTCCAGCATCAGGACTGCGTTAACCCAC
>QFEX01000026.1:5553-38999 GCA_003316505.1 Suillus alpinus
AAACAAAAGGCAAGTTCAATAACCATTCTGAGTACGAGATATTCGCATAGATACTTACATGATAGTAAAAGTGCTGTAGCATGAAAAAACAAGAACATCTGCACCGACCGCAGGGGTGCCTCGGGTCCAACCCGCAGACATATCAGTACTCCTCTTCATACCTATCCATACTGGTACAATGCCTCGTAAAAGCATTCCCGGGCGAGAGTGGCCGCCAAGCGCTTACCTCCTCGGCAGCGTCTGATTGAACATGTCTTGGCGTCGTCGATGCCGATGACTCACTTTCCGCCTCATGTTCCTTGTCATCGAAGACCTCCTCCCCGCCTAGAATCCGTGCCAGAGCTTCCATATCGACGCGTCCCGAGCCCCGACTCACCTCCACTCTGGCGGTCTCTGGTCCACGATCTGCGTGGTGTGCAACTGTGTCGACATCTTCTTGCCACTGGAGTCTGAACAGTGGCTTCAGGGCCTCTTGTTCCTCATTGTTTCGAAGAAGCTCTTCAAGTTCACCCGCTACAAATAGCTCATCATCATGAATGTGCTCCGCAGACCCGCCACCTCGGCTAAGAGCCAGTAGTTGGAGACGAGAAAGAGAGCGCTTCGAATCGTACAACGATGTACTGAGGAGATGCGTCGTAAACGGAACAGTTGGCGGTGATAAAATAGGTGAAGAAGTATCAGAACGTGTTGTCGAAGCGCTCGGGTCCTCGGATACCATAGGGTTTGACAGAGTATAAGATTTCGCGGATAAAGGATCGAGCAGAAAATGATACGCATCTTCGACGCTCGGATCCTTTGTCTTTCGTTTCTTGCGGGGCGGGTGATGACGAAGCTCAGGAGGTTCACTGATTGAAGACGTCTCCGAAAAAAAAGCCGCATCATCCTTATTGCTGTCTTCCTCCGTCGGATCCGCCTCAATTACGATACTGGCCTTTCCAAGCGCGGTCATTTTCTTCGTCCATATTTCCTCTTGAAATTGGATGACATCCATGATTCCCTTCGCAACAATAGAGCGCTTCGGAACTTTCGATCGCGCAGAAGCACCGCGGCCCTTCCCCTTGTATACGAACTGATCAAGCCAAGGGACTTCTCGAATCCATTCCTCGATTAAATCATAGCATGCTTTGTAACGCGATGTGACTACACCACGCGCAAAGCCAAAGCGCGATGCGAGCGCGTTGGCTAGTTCACTTAGGTGTGGCAGGGGGTTGCGCGTTTCCGCTTCAAGTGCGAGAATGAGCATCGCACAGGCGATAGGAGGGGTGGGAGACTGTAGTACGTGTATAACGCAAGCCTCTCGGCTGATGATACCCGATAGGGAGGTAGCAGTACGCAATACCGCATGAGACGACAACGGTGTGAGGATGGCAACGAGGTCTTGAGGTAGATGAGAAGTGGAAGACACGGTTTCAGGATGTAATAAGGACTGAAGATGAGCCAGGAGGATGGGAAGATGGACAACTGGGTCTGATGAACTTAGGTCAAAATCCAGAAGAGATACCACGGCCACGAATGCGCGCGACATAGACAGCGGTGAGTCATCAAGGAAAAAGGCAATGTCGCGGAGGGAATCCGATTTGTGTGCCTCACGTAGGGCAATAGCCATGGATGCACCGGCAGCTAGCTTTGCCTTGCGTCCCCACCTGTATTTGCCTTTTGTCATAGCTTGTGTGAAAATGGCTTCTGCACGTGGGGATAGACCGGGATTTTTCAATTTCGTCAAGACAGAATTGATGAAAATGCTCATGGCGATCTGAAAAGGCGTGCGGGGTGAGTAAGTAGTTTCCAGGAAAATATACAAACTCACAGCGTTCCTTCTGTCACGCGCTTCCTTGTGCTGCCCAGCGATATTCCATCCATGCTTGTGAATATTTTTGAGAGGAGCGGCAGAGGAGGAGAGCCATGAGCCAGGTTGAAACTGGCGGACGAAAGAGTCATGGGATTCTGTATGAGAGGCAAGGACATACTGAGCAGAGTCAGATAAAGTACCACATTTTGTGCAAATGGATGAGCAGACGTTGTCGTCCCAGAGAGAAGTTCCCCCACAGTCGGGGCAGGTCATGTAAGTGGACTAAGATAAGCAGTGCGTGGTGGCAACACGTGTGATGTTGAGACCCCGAAAACTCTGTACTTAGTATGATGGTAATATTAATGTGGTTCTTTGATTCTTTGATTAGATCAACTTCGTCTGCCAACTTGAACATCACACTATACGTTTTGTAGGACATGTTCGTAAGGTTTAACAACTCAAGGTCCTCCTTAACTCCTATTTCCCCCTAGAACAAATCCAGTTTAGGTCGTGTTGTCCTTGCTTGTCACTCAGATGTGATCAGGGTCTCTACATCCAGTGTGAGTTTCTTATGCTTGTGGTGCGCAAATTACTCAACCAAGATTAGTCCCTTCCCCACTACCAGCGCCAATCTCATCCCCATTTTACTTAAATAGCGTGCTGCCCTTTCTCCTGCTTTCAACCTCGGTTACCATGTCTCCTCCTGCCACCGAATTTGAATCCAAAGGCTCCACTCATGTTAAGCGCAGGCTTTCCAGCGTTGGCGCTGCGGGAAAACCTGTCGTCCATGCCTACTCCTCCCTCACTGTAAGTTTTATTCATGATTCCCTATCAGTGCATCATGCTGATCCTGATTGCATGTTATAAGCCCATGTGGGCAGGTATTGCTGGTGCTCTTGTGAATGGCGGACAAGGTTTTGAGATCGCAATTTCCATTCATGACTCCGTCTACAACACCGATTTTGCATCGGCCATCGTGCCTTACACTCCCAACGATCCCACCAAGTCTGCATCTGAGATTGAGAACCACGTCCTTCAGACCATCAAAAAGTTCTCTCAGGAGCACTTGTGCAAGTTCCTTGGCGCTGGTGTTACCCTCGGTCTTTTAAAAGAGGCGAGCATCCACTATCTCATTTACCAACATCGATGCTTACATATCCGTTCAGTGTCCCAACCTCTGCACTCGTTTGTGGCTGGAGACTGATATCGTCCCAATCGTCTTTAACATCAAGGCATTCCACACTGATTCTCTGACACGTCCCAACGTCAAGCACCGCATCTCCTCAACAACCGGTTCATATGTTCCCTCCGGTTCTGAGACCCCCACGGTCTATGTTGATCCATCCCCACTTTTGGACCAGAACAACAACCTCCAGTCAGGTGTCGCCACCAAACTTCCAATTCCGCGTACTCTTGATGAGCAAGCTGATTCTGCCGCCCGAAAATGTATCATGTATTTCGGCCCCAACAATAACCCTCGCCTCAGCATCGGTCCCCGCAATCAAGTTACCGTGGACGCGGCCGGCAAGATCCATCTGATCGATGATCTTGACGTTTACAGGAAATCTGTTGGACCAGGCACTTGGAATGCCGTCAACAAACTCGCGGACGAATTGCGAGAGAAGAAGGTTAAGATTGGTTTCTTCTCTTCCACACCTCAGGGGGGTGAGTAGCTTATCGTCAATTGACATATATTTCGGATCATAACCGTGATTTTTCCTGGCGCTTGTAGGTGGAGTAGCTTTGGTGCGTACTATTCACGGGTCCCGGTATAGTTCTACTCACGCCCATGATAGATGCGACATGCTCTCATCAGATTCCTTACTGCTCTGGATGTTGACGTTGCATGGTACGTAACTTTGTCCCAATCTCCGCACCCCATGATCGTATTTCTATTGTGCCTGGATGCTGATCTTTGGCGACGATTGCTAGGTACGTGCCGAACCCATCGCCGAGCGTATTCCGCACAACGAAAAACAACCACAACATCCTGCAAGGCGTTGCCGCTCCAGATCTTCGCCTCACCCAGGAGGCGAAAGATCAATTCGATGCATGGATCCTGAAAAACGGACTTAGATGGACTGCGGAGGGCGGACCCCTGGCCCCTGGCGGCGTTGACATTGCTTTCATTGGTGAGTCCGTAGTCCTCATTCTCGGGTGTCAACCGCTCATCGACGTACCCTTCAGACGACCCCCAGATGCCTGGTCTTATTCCGCTCATCAAAAAAGTCAGACCCGAGCTACCCATTGTCTATCGATCGCACATCGAGATCCGCAGCGATCTTGTGCATGTGAAAGGCTCTCCTCAGGAAGAAGTCTGGAAATACCTCTGGAATAACATTCAACTATCAGATCTCTTCATCAGTCATCCAGTCAGCAAGTTCGTCCCTAGCGATGTCCCTATCGAGAAGCTCGCATTGTTGGGTGCCGCCACTGACTGGTGAGCCTAGTTCAAGTTTATTGGTTCATCCGTTGATGTGTTTGTTTGGAAGGCTGGACGGGTTGAACAAGGAACTCCACCCATGGGACAGCCAGTTCTACATGGGCGAATTCCGGAACCTCTGTACGAAGGAGAAGATGGCCGAACTCAAATGGCCTGAGCGGGAATACGTTGTCCAAATTGCCCGCTTCGACCCAGCGAAGGGTATTCCAAATGTCATCGACTCTTACGCTCGCTTCCGCACCATGCTCAAGGAATCCGGAAGGGTTACCGAAGCGGAGGTGCCCCAGCTATTGATTTGTGGTCACGGTGCTGTCGATGACCCGGACGCCAGCATCATCTACGACCAAGTCATGAACCTCATCAACTCGCCTGACTACAAGGTGTACCAGAAGGACATTATTGTGATGAGGTTGCCCCCGAGTGACCAACGTGCGTGACACGCGTTCGAAGCTGCCCAGGGACTAACCTTCATCCTGCACAGTTCTCGACGCTCTGATGGCTAACGCCAAGATTGCCCTTCAGCTTTCCCTTCGTGAGGGCTTTGAGGTCAAAGTTTCCGAAGCCCTGCATGCTGGTATCCCTGTCGTGGCTTGCCGCACTGGTGGTATTCCTCTTCAAATCGTGCATGGCAAGTCGGGCTACCTCACAGAGGTCGGCGATAACGATGAAGTTGCCAAGTACCTCTTCAACTTGTATACCGACGAGAAGTTGTACCAGGAGATGAGTGAGTACGCGCGTACACACGTCTCTGACGAAGTAGGCACCGTCGGAAATGCCGCCGCTTGGTTGTACCTCGCCGTAATGTACAATCGCGGTGTGAAGATCCAGCCTCATGGTGCTTGGCTCAACGACATGTTGAGAGAGGAGACTGGGGAGCCTTACGTCGAGGGCGAGCCTAGACTGCCTCGTGGCGGATTGAACATGCAAGGTTAAGGATATTGGATCACTTGCTTGCTTTCACGAAATTGTGCTTTTGAAGACATTCTGTAGTTGTTTCTAGATCCTGGCTATGATATAGCTAGTAGATGAATGTATATCTCATAAACTGTTACCCTGTGTAGTACTTTGCCGCAATTCGTAGAACTCCCCTCTTTGTTGAACAATGAAAGCACTAAGTCACGGTAACGACAACGTGTGTATAACTCCGAGTCTCCGACTCTGAAAAAGTGGCAATCTTGATTCTTCAAACTAACTAACGACTCTCCTCTGCTTTGTTTCCTGACAAATGCTGATTCTGTAAAGGCGGTTTTCGTTGTTGTCTTTCTTTCTTAAACACCAACATTTTGTTGGCCACGGCCCCTTGATTAATACCTCGAAGATGATGGAAGTCGACGTTCACTCCCCATCCCCAAGGATGACACGTTCCTTCAACTATTCACTGAAGAGGCCCCGCTCTCCTGGGTCTCCAAGCCAAGAGCGCCAACCGGTGCGTAATCTCAATCGCTCACCAGATATAACAGCTCACAATTGGCTTGCCGTATGAACAGAAACGTTCATCACTTGCTTTACAGGATACGTATCTGAGTCGACGAGCATCAACCAGTGTCTTTTCTGCCAACCAAAGCTCGAGCAATCACCATCAGCCAAGCCCAGATGATTGGGTGAGGCAAGCCAGCGACCTCTCTATTGGACGCCCACTTAGTGTCGATCCTTTTCCTTCGCCAAGTGGCGATGTACAGGATGAGAGCATGGTGAGTGGTGTTCAAAGTATTGCTCGTGAATGTGTTTCTCCAATCATTCAATTGCTGACTACATCCCAGGCACTCGATCCAGATGAACCTCCAAAGTCGAACCCCGCAGTGCTTGTGTTTTCGCCACCACGGCTACAACAGCCATCCCGGGTACATCCTCCAACTACGCAACTAAACGCATCACAAGCGTATA
The DNA here is from genome assembly GCA_003316505.1 of Suillus alpinus. Taxonomy (NCBI): domain Eukaryota; kingdom Fungi; phylum Basidiomycota; class Agaricomycetes; order Boletales; family Suillaceae; genus Suillus; species Suillus alpinus. The sequence goes on from QFEX01000026.1 coordinate 11,670, forward strand.
TTAGTCCTCAGAACCCATCTCACACTATCGCGGGACCGGCAGATGGACAGCCATTAACACCAAGCATAATCATGACGCACCAACAGCCTCCTTCGATATACGCGCAGCCTGGTACATCACCAGATGGATCATCAAACCAGCAGGAATTACAGTCGGGACCGCCTCAAAGCCGCGAGCTTTTCCAGACTACATCATCTAGAATGCCAATCCAATCGCCACCTCCGACCAGCCAATCTTCAGGAACAATTTCATCTTCGGGGAGAAAGCAGCGTTTTACGATGGGACCACGTGCAGACTGCCTGAAGTGCAGAATGGGCGTAAAGGGGCACTGGGTGCATTTCGACTAGACATTGGAGTAGTAACCTTGCTTAATTTTAGAGGTATTATACTTTACAGGTGACACTAACTTGTGCAGTCCACACTACTATTGTCTTGGTCCGGCTCAGTACTTATGTACAGAATTCCGGTGCTCAGAAATCATGGACTGTTTTGCTTTGTTTGTCGAAGCCGTTGGTTTTAAACATGTCACAACAAACTAATCTGTAACTTCAGTTTTTGGTTTTTGAAATTTTGGAATGGGATCCCTGTACGACGATGGCCACTACTCTTTCCCTATTCTGGAATTTATCCTCAGCATCGAAAAAAGAACGTATCAGTTCAACAGTCAAGCTTGTTAATTCTCTTGAGAAGTTTCAAGGACAACACGCTCCCAAGGCCCCGCCAGGCTCCGAGGACGATGATGAAAACGTTGGTCCAACGGATGGCCTGGATGTCTTGAATGCGCATGATGTCGCGTACTCCATACGGCGGCTTATAAGAGGACTTGCCAGTCCTCGGGAAAGTAGTCGGCTCGGCTTCAGCGTTGCGCTCACCGAGGTATGAGCTTTCACCTTCGAGAAATACATTGCGAGTTCACATCTATTAGTTACTATCTCGGCTGGACACTGTCACATCTGCTCAAGTTATCTCAATCATCGTTGATGGATCGAAGATTCAGGGGTCTATGACTGGTCAAGAAGAACGTGATATCTTGTTTGCTCGCCTCTTTGGTCTTGCCACTGTCATTCACTCTGGGCTCCTTGTACGGCAGACCCCGCTGTCGACATCTCCTTCATCTGCCACGAATTCGTCGAGTCTTGAAAGTTACAAGGAGCTTGTCGATCATCTTCTTATTCTCGCCGAGAAGAAGTCCTGGCTACGAGAATGTGCTTGGTGGACCATCGGGCAGGCTATTGACGCTGTTATAAAATCTTCCGTTTCTTGGAAAGAGGAAGCTCTAGCTTCTACGCTCGAGGTTGTGTACGAGCGTGACAAGGATATCTGGACACCAGAAACAGTCGCCATAACGTTAAAATTACAGCCTGCGATGCCCAACCATGACTGGAAAAGTACCTTAGCGCCGACATTCAAAGATTCGGACATTTTGGCCCCCGCCAATTTTTCGTCCCTTGGGTGTATACTGAAGGTTTGAAGTCACATGTCTACGGTAAGATGGAAATATTGATATTTCTCGTCTATTTAGGAAACTCCTGGCGAGGATGAGTGGCAACAGAGTAATACAGGGACGTGGAAAGCACAATTGCATTACGTATGGAACATTGTTTTCGACAGCTTGCTCCCTGAGAGTGAACCAGGACGTCGCCGGAACGCATTATTTCAAGAGTTCTTCCGAGTAGTAGTTGACGGTATGTTTTCTATTATAGTTTCTTGAATTTCAATCGATGCCCTATGCAGAAACATTGTTCGGGGCGTCATCTTCTCCTGAACGGAAGTTCTGGGGTTTCCTTGTCTTCAAAAAAGCGTTGCACCGTGTGGACGGCGCCGATCTCCCTATGCTCTTCACCAAAAATTTCATGCGGTCTTGGATCAATCATCTTTCTCACAAAGACCGTCACCTTCACAAAATTTCCCTGGATGTGGTGCGCTGGTTGTCGTCTTTTTACTCATTTTCACATTACTGATTCCACATTAGGTCAAAGATATCCAAAACTTTGTCCAGCAGAATCCTGAGCTTGGTTACACATTGATTCTGCAGCTAACTGGGATTCACGGGAGCCAACAGTTTGATAAACTGACCAGAACAAAGACCGTAGAATCAATATTGTCGAGGATGGACGGCGACGGTATTATGAAGTACATCCAAAGTTTACTCGAACAAATGGATGTGTCTGACAAGTATGTGCAATTCCGTAGTCTCCTCAGGCTTCTCGTAACAACAGCACAGCGATATTGTTGCAGAAGAAACCAAGAAAATTTGGATCGCAGACCAGTTTACGGCCCTCGTTCGCAACGGTGCCATCCCAAAACGTGAAGACTGGATTCAGCTCATTCTGAATTGGTTCGCTGTGCAAGGGCTATACGCGGTCAAGAGAAAGTCTGCTAAGGGGCTCCTTGCTGCGGTATGTAGGGTTGATTTCCCGACCTTTGAGACAATCAGGGTTGACATCATCGTAGCTCCATGTCACCCCCTCCAATCTTCCTTCCGAGGATTTCCGGCGGATTTGTCGCAGTAAACTCCTTGGTTGCCTCGCCGATTTGACACCACCACCCACCGCATCGCAGAAAGGTCTGAGATGAGATTGGGAGTTTCCTGATGATTCTGACTCAATCTGATTAGGTGACAAGGCGCCAAAGGAGGGGACTAAAGTTGATGACGAATCCTGGATATCGAAAGTATTCACTATAGTCGATCATCTGGACAAGGACAGCAAGCACGTCACGCCTTTATCGGAGCCAAGTCAGGAGGAGCAACTGCTACTTCAACAAGCTCGTAAGGCAATAGATAATCTTAGGCAGGTTCGTCGCTCCCAACCTACGTTTTATTATATTCACTGGTTAAAATCAGGTTGATGGTGAGATGAGAGAGGCAGCTAGAGGAGTAGAGCTTCTCCTGTCAGCCTCTCTGCTTCATCGTCGCTGCGCCAACTTAGACGACGATGAACCTGATGCAGGGATACTTGAGGCGAGTGTTCTTCCACATTGTGAAGAATTTTCCTGATAGTTGCCATGATTCAGACTTGCCTTGCTGCTGCCGAAACCATGTTTTCTACCGATAACACCTCCAAAAAACGCAGAAAATCGCAAACCATTTCACAACCAGAGTCCCCCAAACCGATAGACATGCTGGTTGATGTGCTCATTGGTTATCTTGAAAAGTCCACGTCTTACCTCCGTGCGGTGGCCAACAAGACCTTCTCATGTGTCGCTAGCGCAGCTACAGAAACTACAATAGATCTTATCGTTGCCGTCAGTAATCATTGCTTGCTTACCGGTTGTACACCATTTGACTTTGTTTATGTACAGCAATTGGAGCGCCGCAATCCAGCCGATCTGGTCGCTGATGAAGAAGACGAGACAGAGAGCGCAACAAGTGAAGGTAACGATGAGGAATCTTCCGACAAAGACGATGAGTCCGAATCCGATGACAGTAACGAAGCTGCTCTCGCACTGCGGATGAAAATTGAGGACGCACTCAAAGTAAACGGCGTCGAGGCTGCCATTGGTGATACCGATGAGGAATCTGAGGAAGAACTGGTAGATGATGAGCAAATGATGGCCATTGATGAACACCTCGCAGAAGTCTTCCGCTCTAGATCTGGCGACGGCAAGCAAAGTAGAAGTATGGCAAATCATCATCATCAACGGTCACATAAGCTTAGAATCCCACAGATGTCAATGCACAGCGAGAAGCCACTCACTTCAAAAATAGAGTCTTGGACTTGGTCGACATTTTCACGAGGAAGATGCCCCAGAGTCCTCATAACCTGCGTCTAGTATTGCCGTTGATCGAACTCGCTACTAAGAGCGGCAACGACGAGCGCCAGCTATCTGACAAAGCTCGTGGCATCCTCAACAACAGGCTCGCAAAGCTCAAGGACCCACTCCAGGAAGTGGACCAAGAATACGCAGAGACTATACTGGATGAGCTGCATATTAGAGCTCGGAAGGCGCACTCGTCGGATGCGCTTGTGACTATCAGTCACTGCAGTCTTTTCGTTTGCAGGGTCTCAACGAACATCGGCTGCGAGAAATCTGTTCTTCGGCTGTACAGGGAGTCGATAGTGGACTTCACAACCCGCAAGGCTTCCTCGTTGAACATTACGTTTTTCAAAGACTTCATCACTCGTTATCCGGCATTAGGGTGGTGCCTCCGTGACGACATACTGGATACGTCTTCGAAAGCCATCAATGCCTACAGGAAATGCCAGGCTTTCCAGCTGCTCAACGTAATTCTTACTCTATCGACCCCGGCGGTGAGAGCGTTCCTCCGTTGTTATTGCATTTCAGAAGACTGATCCGGGCCAATAATAGGGTGGCCCACAAGATGTCTTATCTTTCATTCTAAAACTCCACACAACTGTTCTCCACTTTATCGATTCAGCATGTGACGACCAAGTCACTCTCTCGGCCGCGCAAATCAAAGACCTTTTCAAATTAGTCATGCTTGGCGTTCGTCAGGCAAGCAAGGTCGATGACAGCAATCAAAACGTGTGGGACTCAGGGGCTTGGCACACCCTGCATGGACGGCTCGTCGCTTCGAAGCGGTTCGGTTCGTCGATAGCTGTTCTCAAGCTGTGCTCTCAAGTGGAATCGGCCTTACAAACCCAACACGGCAGACAACACAATTTGATAGCACCAAAAAGGAAGGTTGAGGAAGTAGAAGCCGAAGGTGTCTCATCCGATACTAAGCGGAAGAAAAAGAAGAGTGCCAACTAGTCAATCATAAACTCCCGCACTGTAGTTCGGAGTTCTTCCAGTCTCATTGCATCTTCCGTTGAAAGCACGCGAGCGATTGCATTTATAAGTTTGCGTATCCTGTAAAAGTGTTAAGCTGGAGGGAGGTGGATGGAAAGCATGCACCGACCTGGAGCGTCGTATGCGCTGTTCAGTAACAGTCCTGCAAAGCTCAGAGCGCTCTGATGCGATACGAAGAATATCGTCCGGAAGACCTGCAAGACGACCACACTCAACGCCAAACGACTCGAAAGCAACGCCAGGGGTGAGTTGGTACAAAAAAGTCACATCCCGAGTTCCATCTACTCGGGTTTCCGTTGTGTAGCTCATATGCAAATTTTGCACTTCCTCGGGGAATTTTCTTTCCAGCTCTGTGGCTACTAGCGGATAATGTGTGATGAATAATGTCTTGCACTTCACGCGTTCCACTAGATGATGAAGAACAGCGTCCGCAATGGCCATCTGCGTGAATCCTGTTATACGAAAATCTAGTGGAATCAAAAATGTGAACCCACCCCATCAGCAGTGGATGTACCCCTTCCTAACTCATCAAGAATTACTAGACTTTTGTGAGTCGCCTTTTGTAGTATGTCGCTCGTCTGTGCCATCTCCACCATGAAAGTTGACCGTCCGCGAGCGAGTTCATCGGACGCTTCACGAGCATCGAAATCAGTGATAGTGGAAACCAGAAAACAGTCTGCGCACCTCCCATCCTGCTCAAAACCCCATCCAATAGGCCAAGCCTAACAGCTTGAGCAGGTACGTAGGATCCAATTTGGGCCATAATTGCGATGAGAGCAACCATCCGCACAGCAGAACTTTTTCCACCCATGTTAGGTCCCGTAATGACACTGCTCCTGGGATGATCACCTCCGATGTATAACGTGTTTGGAACGAAGGGATCCGTTCGCAATGCCTCAATCATGGGATGTCGTCCTTCCACAATTTCCAGGGAATTTTCTTCGATGAACTCTGGTCGAACGTACCCTTGTTGGTGGGCCACATGTGCCAGACTCAGTAGACAATCCGCTATAGCTAATTTATTGACCGCATCCCGCATCACTGAGTAGTGGTCTGAAGCAATGGAACTGAGGAATAATGCAAAAGCCTTGTTAGCTTCCGCATTAAGAGCTTCTTTATACCGAGATAGTTCATCAATGAACTTCTTGACCTCTGGGGTGTGATAGCGCCTCAGGTACTTGGTTCTGTTGGCCATAAGTGTAGAACGTCTTGCCCATCAACGTACTTACGCAGACACCATCACCCAATTGGTGGGCACCATTCGATCTTCCGACTTCTTGATTTCAGCCAAGTACTGCATTGAATGCTCAGTACGACGCCTGTTGCAGTTACATCAACACACCTCAATGCCCACTACAGTCGTCCACGTGAGGGACGGTTTTCGGAGAAGTTTACGGACTGAAAAATGCAAGTCAGGCAACCGTTCTCGCTTGTAGAGGAAACTTAGTACTCGACTTCAACTCCTCATCAAGCTCCGACTTCACAGTTTCGATTAGCTTCAAATATAGGGGTCAGCAGCATGAGAGAGAGGGTAAGGGACATACAGACCAACTTATACTCGTCCAAGGCTGGAAATTGCTCCGGATCTGTCCACAATTCATCTTTCCTGCCACTGGTGGCTTTCTCAATGTCGATTGCAGCCAATAAAGCTGTTATCGGTGCTTTTAATTTCGGGAGGGAAGAAAAGATGTCATTCAAGAGCTTTGAATGAAACTCCTCTGAACGTTCCGGGATTGCACGGACAATGATTCTGAAAGCCGAAAGAAGCGATGCAAGTTCTTGACATGTGCACTGAAGCACGGTTATAACAAATACCCTTGAAACATGAGTCTCCTACCTTCCCGTACTGGATGCGGCACAGACCCTTGGCAAGGTCAGGGAGTCTTTTCAGGACACGGCAAAGTTCCACTAGTTGCGGTGACTTGCTCGACTTGATTTCTTCCACAGCATCTATTCTCTGGTTCAGGATCCTGGTCAAATAACGGTAAACGTTGCAATCGCGAAGACCCGGGAAGTACTTACAGCTTGTTTGTCAATGGCTTGCCAATCCAATTCTTTAAGAGTCGCGCCCCAAATTTCGTGGATGTGTGATCCAAAACCGACATCAATGTACCTTGCGTAGTGAAATCAGTCTGGTTCTGGTATATTTCACTGTGATTGCGCACGTCAGGGAGGTTCATCGGTGTGGGATAATACTGATGCATACGAACAGGTTAGTCATGGTATTGCCGTTGAGAAGCATATGACACCTCTCGGTGAACCTTGTGAAGAACTTCACGCCTAAAAGCGCATCGGCAATGCTGAATGATGAGAGGTATTTTATGGATTGTGCTAAAGATATGGCAACTAGTTGCGGAAGGCCGGCGACAATAGCCAGAATTTTGTCTGAAACAACATCATCAACGTCCAGTTTTACAGGACGCAACTGCAACATTATATCTGACCTGGGCTAAGCTCTTCGGCGCTGGCAGTATATTTGGTCGTGTAAAATTTTGTGATAAAATCAAAAGCTTCCGAACCGCTTAGCGTAGAGTTGAAATGTTCCGTCCTTATTCGTTGGTCATGAGAAGCACTGGGGATTGTAAAAGGCTGTTGTTAGCACAAGCTCTCCATCCGAGGAATAATATCAGTGCTTACTTTGTAAAATGGGCCAAAACCTTTTGAGTCATTTTGGTAAGACCTTCGCCAGGGACTAGCAATTCTGCAGGCCTTGTGTGAACAAGTCTTGTCTGAATGCCTATGTGACAGCGTTTAAATTATAATTATGTTAAGCCTACCTCGAGCTCGACGCGCATGACAGTGTCTGGGTGTTTTGTTTGTCAGTAATTCCGGCGATTACTCGATTTGTTCATACCATGAAATTCGTCCCAAATAACGTCGCCGGTGCTTGGTGTAATCGCAATCATGCCAATGCAAATTTCACCTTCAGCAGAGTCGGGCTTACGAGTCTCTACAAGGCACAAGAGGGGTGGTGCAGAGTATTTATCGAGGTCGTCGACAGAACCGACCTCATCGACATAGCTATACCAAAATAAGTTGTTCGATTCAGTATGCAAAATGGTCGATCCTTACGTTGCCGCTGTGTACAATTCAGTAAGTTTGCGCTCGAAAAGAGTGTTCTTGTTCTCGCTCGCTTTCTTGAGGGCGGCTGTCTCTGTCTGCTCTACGATACCAACTTTGTGACCTTTGGAGAGGAGCCTGGTTCAGAATAAGATGGATTCCAGGAAATAATTAGGGTTGAGACTTACTTCCTCATATGCACTTCTTTCCTATGAACGGGGATGGAGGCAGTGAGAAGGTTCCGCTTCATATAAGCAATAATTCCGAGCTCTCCGCTAGCAGTCTATGGTGCCTGTGTTCAGCAACGCGCTGAAATTGGATGTCTGGAAAGTTCACTTACTTTCGCACTTTCTTCGTGGAAATAAAACTTGTAACCCGTCTCAATCATTATTATTGTCCCAGGATGATCTTTCATGAATGATAAAGCCTGCATTGACGAAAGAAATAAGTGAGCAAGAACATCAATGGCATGCAGCACGGCCTACCTGAACCTCGTAGGGTGTATAAGTCTCGCCACTGGGCCCGATCTCTGCGGCCGCTTTCGTCTTTCTAACCATGGGCTTCTCACGCGATTTCCTGTTGCCCTTGGTGGGTTTCAGAGAAAACATTGCTCGGAGTTCAGTGAACGCAGGGTCTGAATCATTTCCATTCTGAGAACTACCATCGTTCACGCTCGAGTTCTCCTCGTCGTCAGCGTGTCCCGACTGTCGACCTGTTCCGAGTAGAATACGTTCAAAGTCTACTCGTGAGCGTGTTTTATGTTCTTGTATGCTCGCTGTGCCAGAATGCTTCCCTCTGGAGGAGGTGTCAAAGCGCCGCTGACTTGTTGGGGACTCGGGGTGTTTCGACTTCAGTTTCTTTATCGGGGGCTGCCTTTCGACGTCACTGCCAGAGTCATCTACAGTCAGATCTATGGGAGAGTCCAAGGAAACGGGTGCACGCTTCTTCGTCGCGGAGCTCTGGACGAAAAATGAAGATATCTGGGGTTGGGTGTGCCTACTAGTAGACTGTCTTTCAGGCATCCTGGTCGCGTAGTTAACGAAAGCAATCTCTAAGACAGAGAGTTACGGTCGCGTCATGCCGGTGCTATTACGTCACGTGTTTGTGATTTAACCTGCTTCAATTCGAATTTTTCTCGTCGACCGTCTCTGCTTCGTCCATGTACCTCAGACTACTTCCACGTTCAACAGCTCGTGTGAGGTTTTCGTGTGACTCGAGCGTACACTCATTCTCTAGGTTATTCGCTACTGCTTCTTTACCTCCCGATGGCACCGTGGTGTCGGAGACGAATCGTGAGCATTGCGGACTGCTGCTGTAATTATCCACTCATGGATTTTTAGGTGCTGAGGCTACCCTGAAGCGTTTTTGGGAGACAGTAGGAATTTCAAAGAGAGATAATGGACTTGCTGTGACGCTTGATATGCGAGCGTTGAAAACACCATCTGGCAATACTCTGCTGTTACCCAGAAACAAACGGTTGGTTGCAACACTCATTGCAAACGAATGGGAAAACCAGGAAACTCTGCTGAAACCTCATGCTCTTCCAATGGTATGAGTGCTCAACGATGATCTAACTCCTGTCATTGACTAGCGCAGACTTCCATAGCCTCACGGGCCATTGATGCCCTCCATGATGAAAAAACATGCTCAGAAGTGCGAAAAGCACTTCTTACTTACCTGGACACTGACACAATCTGGTGCGTATCTATTTCCATCAGCCCGACTAATCTGATCACAGCTCTATAGTTTTCATCATGACGACCCACCTCCGTTGGTAGAACTCCAACAAAAGTACTGGGATCCATTGCTTGAATGGGCGAGATCTACGTTTGAAATTGACATACAAGTCTTTACCTCAATTTTACTCCATTCACAATCGGCAGAAACGCGAACTAAGCTCGACGCCATCCTGGCCGAGATGGATCCCTGGGAGTTGGCTGGTGAGTACAACGAAGCTGTCATGGAAGCCAAAGGGACTACAATGACCATTCTAGCAATGGAACGCGTGACATATGTGACGAAGTCTTTCCTGATCGCGCTTGCCCTTGTGAAGAAGCATCTCACTGTTGAAGAAGCAGCTATGGCTGCACAAGTCGAAGTCTCGAGTCAGATTCAAAGATGGGGAGAGGTTGAGGATTGTGAGTTTAGCATTGCTATCCTGAGGAGGCGTTCGTCCTGCAATTGCCTCCTCGTCATGCACTCGAGGCGGTACTGATTATAGATAATTTTACAGCTCACGATGTCGATTTCCACGATGTCCGCAGACAGTTAGGAAGTGCTGCTTGTCTGCTTACGAATATGTTATAGATAATGGGAATAAATATCCACCTATCCAATTGATCATCATTTCTCCAGGCATATCCATATCGACCGTGGATCGAACGTCCGTACTGTTCGTGCGGAAAACTCTCCTGTCCAATTTAGTGGCCACCGCCTCGGCCACTTTGGCTGGCTCCGTGACGTGTCCAGACGCCTGTCTTGAGCTCTCCCTGCACTTTCTCAAAATATCGATCTCATTTCCGCGAGAACGTTTGAATCTTCATTGGCATGCCGAGCTGTGCCGCCTATCATCGCCAAGCTGGTGGTCTGTAGGCAGTTCATTAGGCGATTTGAGCGCTAAATATTCTCACTGTCCTATGAGAGACCTCGAGACAGATGGTGATGAGTTCCGGGTTGTGTGAAAATTCGATGCTTATCCGTCGATACCGCTTACAATTCAATGGACCATTCTACTGCGTGTGGGCCAAAATTATTGACTGTCCGGCTGAATGACACGACGTTTTAGAGAACCATCATTCGTTCGCAAGGCCTCTAAACCCTTGCCCCGCGTTCGTATTGTCAAATTGACAATGGCGAGGTCATAAACAAGAGCAAGGTGAGGTATTTTCGCAGGAAGTATAGTCCAAGCTTTCTACTGACGAGAGGAACCGAAGGCCCACTGCACTTTACATCACAATGGTGGAGGTAATCAACCTCTTGGCGATTTCTTTGATTGGACGCTGGGAGAATCTTAATTTTACAGTGAGACTAAGGCACCCCGGACTCACTATCAAGAAACTCGATCAAAAGCTTATTGATCGATCATGATCTGATCGGGATGAGATCAATGCTCCGAACCAATGGGTCTGCACAACCGCTGAGCACTCCCAGGGCCTGTGACCGTGCTCGTGACCATGGGCTTACTCGGCATGATTTTACTGTGTCTTGGGTGAGATACGGCTTCGCACTTTGTAAGTTACGGTTGCCTCACATGAATGCTCTTCACTCTGAATACATAACGTCATGGCATCATGCTGACAACGATATCGCAGGTCTTGGATCCGTGCCCCCTGGTCATTATTCACGAATAATAATATCCTGCATTGCCATCTATCGCCTCCTCGGCAATTCCCACCACTTATCAAACATACTCTGATATGGAGCTAGTGTCGCTGAAAGTTTAAAGCACAGCGTGTCTTACAGATAACTGAAAACAAGTTTTGTATATCGATTTGGCCAGGTGTGCGCTATAGTATGATGGACGAATAGTATCAATCATAAATTGGGTCAGCTCTGACGAGCTTGACAAAGGTAGTTCAGTCTGGTGGATTGTCCCAACTAGCGGAACCGAGAGCTCCTCCGGTCTCGACTTTTTGCCCAAGTAGGGTGACGGTTGTGCTTGTCGGAGTTCCAAAGCAATGCTTCCTAAACCTCTCGACAGTCCATACACCTCCTGCTACTGCGAGGAAAACATATATTTCCTCGTGCGTCGGTTTCTGGAACAAGCGGATGTGAAGGCTACATGGGACATTTTTTCTGTCATCATATCGAACGTGACCAAAACGGTGAATTTCGTACAGCCGGCGAATCTGTGCACTTAGTAGTATGTGACGGAACTAATCGCCGGAGTGTAGGTTGCCCTATGGAGTCAACTCAAGGCGCCTGCTGCAAACACAGCAGTTATTTGGGACTATCATGCCATCTTGGTTCTGCGCAGCCGCTCGGGGTCTCTTTGTCGGTTGCTCAATACGACGCCGGGCATTGAAGAGGAAACTTGGATCTACGATTTCGATTCTATCTTGGAGATCCCTAGTCGTTGGGAAGGTATGTAGATATATAATAATGCGCGGGCGTCATGGACAATTTAATCCCGGATCTTGTCAAGAGTATGTTGAGAAGACCTTCCCACCAGATTCAGACATCCCATCGCAGTATCGGAGGTAAACTTGCATGTTTGCCCCTGTCTTTGCTTGGTATCAAACCTCTATTCATCAGTCTTTTCAGGGTTGTATCTGGAGAAGAGTATTTGAGTTATTTTGCGTCGGACAGATCTCATATGGTAGGGGACAAATACCTCCGCTTTGCGTGCGACCCATTTAATGATCAATCTCAGTTATCTCCCGCGGCCGACTCATCGACTGAGTATATTTCTCCGCCGCCTCCTTACCCTATCGTTTGTGGACCCCTGGCTGCTGCGCACGGTTTCACCAATAACCTTATGACAAATTTTGTTACAATGGAGTCGACATCTAAAGGATATGGGACGGTGATGGATCGAAAGGCGTTCGTTAGTTGGTGCTCGCACCAGTGTAATCATAGCGTATTGCCGTGACATGTGACGTTCAGCGTGACTTGGTTCCTCAGTACCGACGTTCTCGTGCCACACACAAGTAACCTTTACTCTCTTTCATTTTCTTCATTCCGATGAATGCAACATCATCGACGTCCGTAGTATCTAATGGCCTTTCGAGCAACGGGGCTACACCTCCTGTTGGACAGTCAGAATACTCATTCAATGGCAGTCAGCATGAGCCAACGAATTTTGCTGTGCCTAATGGATTCTCGCAGTGAGTCCGGCTGATTGATGCCTCTTCCTTTCTTGCGTGCGACTTTCTGATCTTTGGGTCCACCTCTCGAACGCGTGGCAATTGTGAAATTACTCAACCTACGCAGTCCTCCGTACCAAATGCACAACGAGGAGATTGTACATCACCTCTATCATGCGGGATTTCAGACTGGTGTATGTACAGGATTCTTCCAGGAGACGAAACCTAATCATCACCCTTTTAGAATTATGCCGACACCATACTTGTAGGCGCATTTTCATCGTCCATCAGAATACCTAATACATATTTTCCATTTAGCATGTGCATCAAAATACCTACCGCCTTCATGCCATCATTCTTTCAAGATCACCGTTGCTAGCGCATCTTATGTCAACCTCACCTCAGTCAGGAGCTCAGCGTGTGATATATGTACAGCTTGAACATGAGCCAGAGGTTACCCAAGAAGTACGTGTGCCATTTTACTTCTTACTCCGTTCATTTCCGGCCACCGAGCGCGGGGGAGAGATACGAAAGTCACATTTGACTCAAACTCAAGTGTGATACAACTTTCTTATCGTGTACAACCACGGTCCTCGGAGCCCGTGCTGGGCGGAATTTCTCATCTGGAGACTGCAAGAGCTGACAGAATTTATTATTACCCCTGCAGGGCTTTGCCATAGGTATGTACAATCGTGTCCTGGTCACGTCTTTACCTTGTGTTCATTTCCGGGGGCATTTTCAGCGCTAGGATATCTATATTCATCGGTTTCGCTAAGTCTCATCCGGCCTGACAATGCACGGGGAGTACTTGCAGCCGGTTGTCTACTGGGAGGCATGGATGAGTTGTGCGGTTATGCTTATGATGGATGCAGACAGTCGATCAACGTGGAGACAATCAATGAATGGCTCGCGTTCATCGACACGATTCCTTCATCGACGGATGGATCTCTCACCCCTGAGCTGTCACTTACGTCTGTCTTCGGTCATTTTGCCCAAAGATTGCGAGATGATGTTTTCCACTTCCTCGTGGTGACACTCCCCAACGCCCTGGAAATTAATTCATCCGAGTCGGACCCATCACAAGGCCACACTGGTCGTGACACCCTGTTGCGTGTATTTTCCCTTGTGCCCTTCGACATGTTTAAATCGGCGGTCGAATCACGCGCGTTTGAAATTGGTAAATGCTGCTATCGGTGATCAATATTGTACCGAACATTTATCTTTATATTCACAGGATCTGATCAAACCCGTTTTAAGTTTGCGAAGGATGTTATAGAGATGAGGAAGAAGGGGATTGCGCGAGGGCACGGGGCAGAAGAAACGGTTGTTTTAGCATTCGGCGGAGGGCATCCTGGTGGAAGCGCCGTTCACGTCACTCGAAAGATACGAAAGCGGCCCCTATGGAAGGTCAACTCATGAAACTGAATCTTGTTGGAAAGTCGTATTACGTGACTTTTACTCTTGCAATGCTACATAGTTGACCCATTTTTTTGCTCCTTGTTGAGTACTCACTACTCACGCGCGTCAATGCTCAGCGTTACTTTGCAGTGAAAAAAACCCTTGAAATAGGCTGATTCAATATACGATGTCGATCGTGTATACCTGAAGGCAATTCACTTGGCAACGTGGTTAATATTAGCCTTTAGCTGCGCAGAACGCTCCGGAACTTGCAAGTGAGGATTGGACTGGTTCAAGGACGCAGATTATTGTCAGCGTAGCGGGCTCGCCTTCGCCGTACTCCCGTGAATGTATTCCCGGTTATCGCCCGATATAGTAAAAAAGTGGTTCCGAGAAGTAGCAGAACGCTGCCGGATGAATATTGAATTATCCACCTCAATCCCGAAAGTGGTGACGCTCCGGATCCTTTTCGGGTTTTTTAGATGAACGATGCATCGCCTTGCATCGTGTAAGCTTCTTCCTCCTCGAAGTGCACCATGATCAAAATAATATCCAATTTCCGTGACTGAGTATCACGAGTTGCATCAACCTGGGGCTTGCTCGACTTGCTCCGGGGATATAAAGCCAGCTCCAATTCACAATTATGAAAAAATAACAACTCTCATTCCAATGGCACGCCCCTCCTCCTTCGAAATTTACTTCACTGGCAGAGATGATCCCCGCGATGGCTGCATTGTCATTGGCGAGGACACTAAGCCAGTATTTTTTGAGTTCGAGACACAATACTTGTCACCTTCTGCAGCGCGTACCACCGTCAGTCTCCTCTTCCAGCAGCAGACGTAGATTTAACTTGCAAATTTCCATTACAGATATCTAGCAATCGTAATCCCGTTGCAGCGCTTGACTGGCTGAATGGAGGCCTCGGTGTTGCAACTATCGGTGATCGTGAAATTCCAATGGCACACCTGGTCCAACAGGGTTCCAGTACAGCGTAAGTCGGCATCAGTAGTACCTTCCCGATGATGCCTTAATACTAACCTGATTCTCAGCGCTCGTAGGTTCCCTTCTGCCGATGGTCGCCAGTATGAATGGCGAAAGTGTCACAATGACCCTAGGTCGTACGAGGTAAGTCCATGTCAATATTTTCAAATACCATCCGCTACATGCTGAGTCTCCAAAAGCTCTTCTCCGCACACAGTGGAAGAATCGCAAAGTTCCAGAAGCTCTCCCAAGCCACGCCAATTGGTCCTTCGCATGGAACACTGCAGTATAGCTTCAGTCATGACCTTCTATTGCTCGAAGCTTTGCTCGCTCTGAATCTTAATAGGTGGTTAGATTGGACAGGATGAGCTTTTGGTGGGAATAACAAGGAATCTG
The DNA here is from genome assembly GCA_003316505.1 of Suillus alpinus. Classification (NCBI taxonomy): domain Eukaryota; kingdom Fungi; phylum Basidiomycota; class Agaricomycetes; order Boletales; family Suillaceae; genus Suillus; species Suillus alpinus. Next base: position 27,065 of record QFEX01000026.1, read on the forward strand.
TATGCATGTATTACTGCCTCTGTACGAATATCGCTATCTCAACCCCCAATGTAACAACAAATTTTCCATGCAAGCAAGATCAAGGACGAGAGAAAGTCAATACAGCATAAACAATTATCAATTCCAGCAATCAAGGATTTCTCATCGATCCCAGCATGTGTTCCAGTTTTTCTTCAACGGTCCAATGCATGTCGGTGTCAGAGTGGAATGATAATGGGGTAGAGCGGTCAGGGGGTAGGTTACCAAAATTGAATGAACCGGCGTCCATTCCCTGGGAAAGTGACTCGATCAAACGACCAATATGAGTGGAGGAGCTTAGAGTTAGACAATTAGTACCGAACCTTCTGCGTACTGAGCGCAGAACTGACCTATAAAAAACCTGCTCCGACATTAGTTTGACGTTTGATGATGATGCAAAAGCATTCACCTTAGTTTCAGGTCGGTTCTTGCTCTGGGATGACTTTTTACGGGAGAGGAACGACGAACCACTACCCTTTGATGTCGATCTGCCGTGTTCCTTGACGAATACTTGCAGGCCTTCAGTGTTCTCGCGCAAAGAATATTCGGATGCAAGGCTTGTTCTGCTGGCGTAAACCGATTCAAGGTCGTCGTCACGCAAGCCATTCACTATTGACCTACAGAAATGTCAGTTATCGAATGGGTGGTCATGAAAATCCCCGATCAGTGACACACCAGATTGTTTCGCCATTTGCCATCTCGATCAGTTCAAGGGCGGCGCCTTCGGGATGACCTTCTTCATGAGAGCTTCCAATGTCCGCCGCATCGTCAGCGGGTCCATTTGGATGTTTGCTCTCACCAGCGTACATGTCGTATCTGATGGTAAAAATTAGACACGGAAAAACAGGCAAAAAAATTACCCACAGAGAATCATACGCAAAGCTCGGCTTCTCGACAGGTGCACCTGACGTTGAAGGATGTAAAAGAGCCTCAGCTTGCGCAGTCATTGATGTGGGTAAAGGAGGTGACCGATCAGTCGAGAATCGCTTTCCTCCATTAGACTTCGGTGGCGGCGGGGTAGGTGCGCGGTCATGTACTGAGCGACCAGAGTGTGCAGACGTAGCGCTGCCCGGCCTACGATGACGCTTAACCGAAGGCTTACGCGCCATCTGACTCAAGTCGGTTTTAGACGCACGAAAGTCCGAGGGAAAGATAAGCGTTCTCCTGACAATAGCGGGATTCTCAGGAATGGCTTGGTGATTGTGACTGGATTCCCCCGTTTTGCGAATGGAGAGTTTTCTCACAGTCCTATCGTCTCCTCCGATGCTGATGCCGCCATCATCACTGAATTGTGGTTCTGGGAGAGGTGATCGAGATCGCATGGCTGAGAGGTCACCTCGTGCTATGGATGAGCTTGCCGCGGCGTTTGATGTATTCCTTGACAGAGACCAACCCGCTGTACGCGATGAAACTGAGGCGGACCGTGCTAACAGGTCATTTAATGCCGCTTGATCAAGACCGAGATTGGTAGCTGCCTCAAACAGCTGTTTGACGGCAGCTGAATCATTGCCCATTGCTGAGGGTGCATCAATGCTTGGCCGACTGCTACCTACGATAGGCATGGAAGTGGGAGTCGGGACGGGTGCCGATGCGGGTGAAACGGTATTAACGGGAGAAGCGACTAGGCCTTGACCATGATGCGACGAAGTCGTCGGAGAAGAAGCGGTTGGAGAAGCTCGCGAAAGCCCGTTACCATTTTCAGGTTGAGAATCCGCTGCACGGGCCTTTCGGAAGCGAGACATGAAGCCTCTCAGGCCAGGAGAGGCTGAGGCCGGGGGACTGGACATCGACGTCAGAGACTTGGCCTTGCCCAAATCTGTCGAGCTTCCGTAGGCAAAACCCTTGGTAAGAGGTAATGTCGGCCTGCGGTTCAGAGAAGCCGAGGGAGGTGCGTTGTTGGGCTGGAGGTCGAGAGGGAAGGGAGTGACCTCTTCACCGCTCGGAGCTGGCTGTTTGACTCTCAGAGTATTACGGAGACGCCTCATCCGCTGGGTGATGTTCAGAGAGGGCTGAGGGGCGATAGGAGTAGGAGTAGGAGACTGCGGCTGCTGTGGAAGAGGAATGGTTTCTACACTGGTAGGTGCTGACACTAAATGGGGTGCAGATATTTGGCTGGGGGTAATTTTCTTCCGTGTTACAGATATGCTTGAGGCATTGGCGTCAATAAATTTCTGACCAGAAGACGTCTTCATCAAAGCAGCAGTCGCAGCTTCTGCTTTCCGCCGAACTTCGTTTACGAGTTCGGCCTGATCCATCAATGGTCGAGGGCTTCTTACCGAAGCCGAACGGAATGGGAGGCTATACGGCGACGCATTGGACGACAGTTGAATATCACCTTGAGTAGGTGGTGCGACCGGCTGGGGAGTTGTTGCCGATGGTACCTGGATCTGCGATGGGTCGTTGGACTGTGGTATGACCTCTACAGGTGAACTGTTGTCCTGCGGTAAATTCACAGTTCCTTGCTCATCTCCGAAGCCAAGGGCGCGAGCTAAATCCCTATTGCGACGCGTGGTAGTAGGAGACGCCTTGATCTCCGAGGGATCCTCCAATTCCACCTTGTTATCGGTAACGACGCCAATCGTAGGTGCGCGAGGGATGCTCTCCACTACGGAGTCAAGCAATGCATGAGCCTTGGCAGCTTGATCAGGCGCTGGGGAGCGCCGTCCGGTGGCAGACACCTGGACCTGGGCAGGAGCAGGTTGGTTCGGCGGCGGGCTTGCAACCTGTGATAGGTCATGAGTCACGAGTAAAATGTTAGGAAAGAGGACGAACCCGGTTATCACGACCGTTCTGGGAATAGTTCGACTGCGAGGTTGATGGCCTCCGTCTCCGCAGGGAGTTGCTCCGCTCTCGAGGCTCTGTACTGCTTTCTTTTGCACGCGCAGCGCTCACCAACTTGTCTTGAATGACCACGAAATCGGATTTGGTCAGACCCGCATACCGCCGTATGATGTCCTCAAAGTCCTCATCATCCTGCAAGCTACCTGGAGTAACGGAGCTCGATTTGTCCAGATCATGCCACCTGGACTGTTGTTCGACATCACTAAATAGGTCGAGAGTTACATCTTTCTTCTGCCCAGCAGACCATGAGTGATAGCTGGATCCAGTTGACTCCAGTGAAGACCGAGATGAGTTGGCCAACGCCGAAAAAGCAACAGGCTGAGAAAGCCCGAGAGAGAAATGTGAGGATGACTTAGAATGATGTTTTGGAGAACGGACGGTAGCATGGTTGGAGAAAGCCGGAGAGTCGTTTGAAGAGAATGCGGGAGAGGCGGTAGTGGACCGAGACTGAGTGGGAGTGGGGGCCCGCATACTGCGGCTCGAAAACGAAAGTGAGGATCCATAGTTGACGACACCTGAAAGGCTGGATGGGGAACGATGGTCTACAGGAGCAGGACTAGTTGAACGATTCCACGCTCCAGCATTGGCCGCTTGAGGGTAAATGGGACTCTCAGGGGGCACGGGCACGCGAACTGGCCGGTTTGGAGATTTAGGTTTATCCGCATTAGATTGAAAGTCAGTGTCCGTGCTCAGACTGCCGTTTCTACTGTGACTAGAAGAACTACCCCGCCTGCTGTGAGTGCGGTTGGAGTTAGAAGGTGCACTAGAGGGTGAATTGACATTCCAAGTGATGTTCGATGGAGTACCAGGTCGAGAAGATACGACCATGGGTCGGAAGGCCGAGCCTGTCAATGGAGATACGGGCTTCCTCCTAAAGGCAGATGACACAGAGGTTTCCTGGTCAGTACTACTCGCGCTCTCGCGTTGACTGTCCGACGAGTATTGACCACCAGCACTACGTGACAAAAACGAGCTTGCAGGTGGGGCCACGGACGGCGAGATAGGTCGTGGGGTGCTGCGAGATGCGTCTGAACCTCGCCGAAGTAAACTTGAAGTGAAGGTAGTGGTGATGAGTGAAGACACTCCATTCACGTTTGGGAGCGTAGGTGACATCGCACGTGGAGTCGCAGAATGCGCACGCGCATCATCAGAGTCAAATGAAGGATCACGAGGCGTCATAGGACGGGGCATGCCAGGGATATAACCTGGAAGACGAGGGGTGGGGGAGATGGTACCCGCACGACCAAGTGGGGTTGGAGATAAGCGTTGCGTCTCGGAGTCGATGTTCATCTGTTTATCAGATGATATCGCGGTTCCGCCTTCGTAGTCAATTGGTGATTGAGTCTGACATCATGGTTAGGTACCATGTAATGCATGAAGAAATCAATTTCCCCACCGAAGCTCCCGACGCCGAATCACTGGCTGGAGATGAAGCACTCGACTGTTCTACGTCACCCGACCGTGAAGCAGGATGCGCTGTTCTAGGCATGAGAATCTCATCCTCGGCCTCCTCTTCAAAGTCCCGTATGACACACTCCAGAGCAAGTTCAACGCGCTGAACGCTGACGGAACTGTTACCTGATGGATGCGTGCTACCTTTGTTGGTGTCTCCAAGCGCCGGCGAAGGAAAGTCTTCGATAGAGGATATTAAAGAGGTGGAACGAGCCAAGGGAGTCTTCTCGTTGGGACTGGAAGGTACTGAAGATACAGGACCGCTGCCTTCGGGCGTACCAGGTCTCAAACTCTCGGAGTAGTTTGACGAAGGTTTTTCTCTGAGACTATGATCGGAGTCTGATGGTGTTGTGGAAGCTGCGTCACGGCTGCTACCGCTTCTTTGTGACACAGAGCGGAGATAGCTGTACTCGCGAAACCGTCCAGATGCAAAAAGATTGTTGCTGTACCTCTTTGTTGAACGCGAACTCGGCGACGGGGATGAAGCAATAGATGAAGCTGGGTATGTAGTCGAAGAGGTCATGGTGGATATATGAGAGGTACGCTCATGGGTGTAGTCAGATTCCATTCCCATGTCAGCGACATTAGCGCCAGAGTCGCCTTCAAGTTTACCGCTTGAAGTGGTACTGGGCACAGCATTTTTGGCACGCATCCGCCCTAGTGTCTCAAGGATCATGTCCTCTTCCTCCTCTGATATCGGGTTTGGGACACCACGGGCTCTCTGTTCCGCAAACTTGGACCTGAGATCGTCAAGCGTAAGAGGATCACCGGAAGAGGAGCGGAGAAGCGTGAAACGGCGAGTAAGACTGGGTACCTGCGTTGTGAGAGAGCTATAAGGATGACAAGACAAGTCTGTTACGCACTCTGGTAGTATAAGTGATGTCCGAAAGTCACTAGCAGGCGGGAGTTCTGGTAATTGAGATGTCAATGTGAACCAGTCTTCGTCAGACGGGCGGCTCCTGGTAAGGTCGGACCTTTTGCTAAGGCACGTCAACAATAAAAGTTAAAGCGAAGAAGAAGCCGCAAACGCAGCGGCAAAGTGACGAGATATATGATACGCGAATGAGACGTGTAATTGAAAGGGTAGAGAGCAGCCAGGCGGCAGACTCACCGGAAACGATGCATGTCTTTTGCTGGCAGGAACCCTCGTTTAGTACACGAGGCAGGGCGCTTGGAATATTGGATCTCGAGACTTTTCTGGGAAATGAGTGTGCAACGTGGTGAACACGAGTTGGTGTGTTTACGGAACGATCAGACAAAATATCCTTCTGCACCGTCAAAAAAATCCTAATGGGCCTAAGTCCACACGTAAAGCGAGATAACGGTGAGTGGAAGGAGGTGTCACAGAGTTAGTACGTGCTTTCGCTCAGATCTGAGTCGAGCGCTCTGAGAGGCTCTGAGATTCATGGGAGTCCAAGGAAATTGCCACGAAAAGCAGTGTACACTGTCAACAACCAAGTCCATCCATCCTGTTTCTCCCGCCTCCGAAGTTCATGATGCCAGCTGTTCAACAGAATAGATCATCATTGGATGTCCTCCACATTAATGGCAACGACTGAGGCCGCAACACCCTGCTTGCCAAGCCCTCAGTCCTGACCAACTTCGTTCCAGGCCTCGTGAATACAGATCTAACTCCCTTCGCCTCACACGGACTGTGCTTCAAGTATGTAAATAATACACACGCGGGCTTCACTGGTCAGTGACGCCCGCAAGATACCGAAATTCATTTACGACGATCCCTTTATCTCTCAGAGTCCCATACACTAGGATGTAAAGTGAAGAGCTGCCGCAGTAAGCGGTTTGCTACCACCCGAGCCTACATCGCGTGCCTGACGCCAGTAAACGATTATTAGTATACCTCATATTGCACGAAAAAAGCCTTTTATGAAACAGGGTAAGATGACACTTACTTCTTCGTGAACTCCTTGGCGGTAGCTAAGAACTTTGGTTTGTCGTTCTTCAACAACTGGAAACGAAAGCAGTTAAGGTGAATCAATCAAGGTCATGACCCAAAATCTCACTGCAGCGATTTCAGGCTCGAAGGGATCGTCCGGGCTTGGATTATTTACTTTCTCTTGAATAACCGCCAGCACTACAAATAAAGCATGGACCTATCAGCCTGAACCAATCACAGGGGCATTCCCGAGGTTAGGTTCACCTGTTGATAACGTCACTGACGGCTTCCACTTGATGAGGCAAGTAGATGAAAGAGCTTGATTACACTATCCATGCGGGTGAAGAGAACGGTGGCCTCACCTCATCGCGAAGAATAGGAACGCAAATATGACCCTCCTCGTTGATGCCGGGATGGTAAATCTTAGTTAAAAACGTGACCTAGCGATGCCGTGGATGAATTCCTACGTAAATGACACGAAAACGAAGCGAGAGGTATGAAGTAGAGGTAAGGAACTCAAGTGAGTAACTGATGGGCATGGTGGAACGTTTCGGGGTTCGATGTGGATGGGTATGGGTTCTAGAAAATAACTCACACTCGGCGCCTTGAATGGAAAATTCATCGGGAGCTCGATCTTGAAGTGAAAGGTTCCGTTTTTGTATGGGCTATCTGACTTGTGCGCAGTAATGTGAGTAAAAGAAGGGGGAATTGAATGCCGCTAGTGATGCTTACGGAGCCTTTCACTGAACACTTCCAAACGAGCAAGTTATCCGCTTCTGGCTCGACTGTTATTCCCTAAAGACCGCTATTCTGATGAAATTGCATCTGCGGTACAATGGGTTACATACATCAAGGGGCCTGTTTGTGATATCTTGGAGCTCCTAGACAGCATCCAGGGGTCAAGTTCATGGCATCCTCACCAAAGAGAGGAAAGGCACCTTTTGGATTCGCCTGTAGATGATTAAGATCGCGAATCAGTAAATGATTTGGTGCTTCATACCTGAGAGCAGTCATCCTCTGTCTTGCTTGTGGTATTGCAGTAGAATGACAGTGACTTGACTAAAACGGAAATACCTGGTTACTACAAACTCGACCAAATCAAGCCAAGTTGAGTCATCAACGCTTTCGACCATCATCGCAAGCAATGGTAGTTGTTGCAGATTCAAGCATCGTAGACGGGCCAAACGGTTCAAGGCCATCTACGCCTTCGTTGGTTCCTATAAAGAAGCGCAAGGTCGCGTCTAATCCTGAAGCATCCCCTGCACCCAACGACCCAAATAACCCAAGCACAGCAGCCAATGTTGCTCTACCCACCCGAAACGACTTCTTCTCTCGTCCTCGCCTTACACTTTCGCGCTGCCCCACCTTCCCGGATACTTCCATAACGTTTCATACCACAGAACAGCTTGCTATGAACCGTGTAGGGTTCAGGTACGTCCCAGCAGGTGTTTCGTCCCCTGGATCTGCCCTCCCATGTCGAACAATCGAAAGTCTCCCTACGAGCTACAGAGTTAGCTGGGAGGACCGCAGCTCCTTCGTAAAGGTCACTCCTGATGGTCTCGGGTTAATCGGTGAACGAGGGTTCAGGAGTGCGCGGTGTAATGCACCCGTCCGTGAGGGCAAGTGGTATATGGAGGTCCGCGTCGAGGATGGCGGAGGAGATCGCTCCACTCATGCCCCAGATATAAACATGCGCCAGGGAAGTCATGTCCGGCTTGGCTGGGCGCGACGGGAAGCACTTTTGAATGGCCCGGTTGGCTTAGATGCATATTCATATGGCTATCGTGACAACAACGGTGATAAGGTCTATCTATCGCGCCCCCGCCCTTATGGTCGTTCGTTCCGTAGTGGGGATGTTATTGGCATGTACATATCCCTTCCACCTCGATGCAAACCCGATCCCCGTGACTCTCACGACCCAGCACATATCCGACGCGAACGCATCGCTATCGAGTTCAAGGGCCAGGAGTATTTCGAAAGTCTCGAATATCCTCAGAGCAAAGAGATGACCGCTCTTATGGACTTCTCCAATAAATCAAGTAATACAGCCTCTCTTCCATCTGCCTCTTCCAACAAGAAGGCTGCATCAACAAAAAACCTCCCAGAACGAGGCGCACGTCCTGGACAGGTACCAGAAGCCCCCGTTCTCCGCCCTCTACCAACCTTGCCAGACTCTTACATCGCGTTCTTTGTTAACGGCGAATGTCAAGGCATTGCGTTCGAAGACCTTTTCGATTACCTGCCTTTGCGCACGACGCCTGCGTCGAGGAAGAAGGAAAAAGATAAGAAGCGAGCGCGTGAAGGGGCCCCTCGGGAACATAAAGAAAATCCGTTTGATGACGGAACGTTGGGGTATTACCCATTCATCTCCTTATTCAACTATGCCCGCGTGCGCTTAAATCCTGGTCCAAATTTTGACTTTCCGCCTCCCCCGGACATAGACGGTGTGCTCAAGGGCAGTGATCATAATGTAAATCAAGCTCAGACTTGGCGTTCCATTTACGAGCGGTACCCGGAGTTTATGAAGGAGCAGTGGGATCTGGACGAGCAAGAAGAAGAGCAGGCTACATTGGAAGCGGCCAAGAGAGCAGAGGTCGAGAAAACCGAGGCACAGAAGAAAGCGCAGAGGGAAAAAAGCAGACAGCAGACTGAAGCTCGGAAGAGGACAAAGAAAAACGCAGAGCTACGAGAATCTTCGGTTGCGAGCGCCCAAGTATCTACAACGGAACCTGCAGTTCCCGTTGATGACCGCCTCGGCTTGTCTGTCTTGATCGCGTCGACATCACAAACGATAGAGCGTGGAGTGGATCAGATGCACTCCCCTGCACCAACAGCTGCGTCAAGTGGTGATTTCAATCACGCCCCAGAAGTGGAGAGTGGGTACAACTCGGAGGTCATCGAGGGAGATGGAGAAGAAGAGCAACACGATGGATTTGCGGCAGACGTTGATCATCACGATGACGATGACGATGACGATGACGACGACGAAGTGTTTAGGGAAGCCGCAAGTCCTTACCGCAAATCACGGACACAAAATAATAGCTCTTCTGTCATGGACATTGACCTGGAAGATCTATTGTAATACATAGATGTATATTACCTCACATGTTTAATCGGACGTGCAGATGAAAGACAACAAGAAACGTGAAACATGCAGAAGCAGCAGTGACCTTCTACACTCGCGAGAGCGCAGTATATATTTCGAATTGATTGTCCGCGTGCGATGAGACTAACAGCCACGTGGGAGGGCGCAAGGCCTTGAAAGCTTGACAGGCCGTCAGATATGAAATAAACCTTCAGACAATTCAAGTTGGAGCGGCTAGAATGAAACCAAACGTGATGTGGGGCTCAGGGGACGCCAATGGCTGGCAAAGTTGTCCAGAAATTGGACCTCGAGAAACCAGCGGCGGAGAGGAGTGCTACGCACTCAAAGATTTCGAACCAGACCTTTCTCAACAGATAGATTGTGTTGCATGGCGCAAATGCAATTCACTTTGATGTCCAGAGTGTGAAAGGACTCCGAAAGCTGCAAGCATCGCGTCTGAGTGTTTGCAGGTGTTAACGACACGGTCGAGTAGGCGGCCATGTCGCTGCGTCAGGGCGTTCAGCCCACCTCTCCCAAGCACGTTCACCGATGCGGCACACAGCGTCTTGTCCTTCCAAGATGGGAATGAGGTATATGGCGGCGAGATTTGACGGGAGTGCCCAGGCAAGGTTCAACTCTGGATTTAATAGACGGCGCAAAAGAGATGATGAGCTTGGACATGTGCAAATCTACGTAGACATTCATCAGATCAGTGAGGAAACTTCCATATGAAGTGGAAAAACCCACCACGAAAACGATCTGTAACAAAACTCCAAATCAAACCAGATCACGATGGAAAGAACCGTTTTCACCAGCGATAGTCGGCTAGTTGCGAGAAGAATATTAATAAGATGCGATCATATCAAATGCATGCTTTGTCTTACCAAAAGCCCGCTTCGGCCTTCGGCACCCTTGGCATATTTGTGCATGAAGTAACGCTCACGCACTTTCACCGATTGGATTCGAAGTGTCCGAGCCAATTGATTCCGAGAATGCCCTGCTCCCCTTGAAACTTCTTCGAGTTCTTTGAGGTGGTTCGTGTTTAATGCGAGATCATCCGGAGGCCTACAGTTCCCATCAATCAGCCTTTTTTGCGAAGCCTTATGCTTACAATATTACCTATCTTCATCACTCAGCCCAAGAGCCCATTCCCGGAGCGTCTCCCGTATTCGAGCCAGGGCTCCAGTACGACAAATAGGTGGATCATCATGTAAGACTGATGAGGGTTCAGGGACATCTTCCTGAATTTCTCTTCCCATTGCATCGACAATACGATTTTTATTCTTTCTTGAGGCACAAGGAGTGCAAATTCTAGCTGATAACGATGCACGGAGTGCGTCTCCTGCGTCCGCACGCCCGTTACCAATCGGTACATGAAGTTCGTCAATCCTATCTCGACCGAATGCGTCGACGACCTTCACGTTGAGGGTTTTTCTCAGTGGACGTGATGATGGTGTTGTGACACGAGAAGCGGGTGTAGTAAGAGGCCTAGGTGAGACTGGAACATCTACGACATCGCCTTGAGAGGAACCATTATTCCTTGTTTTTGGGACGTTCCTCGCCCATGATGCATGACCATTAGACAGAGAGTCGGGTTACAGGTGATACCTGATGTTCGACTTCAGCAGTTGGCGCCTCTGATTCCATCGCATCAAAGCGCGCTTTGAGAATGCTCCTTTTCGTTCTGATAGAACCTAACTTGAACAAATCGTTGGATCCATTTTGAGTTGTGGAGTGGTTTGGGGTTGACATCCATGCGCCTGGGGGCACCGGGGTGCGTGTATGAAGAGATTTAGCATGCGACAGAGATTGTATTGACATGAACAGGCCATTGCCTGCCGTGGCCTCAGGGCTTTGAGCGTCGCTCGGGTTCAGAGTTGGCTTGAGACAGAGGCGTCCATGATGATCATGCGGTCGAAGTCAACTCAGAGGAGGAGGCAGGAGGTGGCAATGTCACCCTCGAAGTGTGCTGGGGTGGGACCAGGCGTAATATACGCTCGGGGAAGTCTCGGGATCTTCATCGCGGTGTAGTTCGGATTAGCGAAGCTATCTTCATCCACTCGCACAGGAGTGACATCTTCTCTACCTCAGGACCATCCTGAGGCGGAACTAGTCAGCGGTGGCGTTCCAGGAGTGGAAAAGGGTGGCATTGTCTGCTCCCCGTCCTGAGACTCAGACGACTTTAGAGAGGGGGCAGAATGGAACGAGGCAGCTGATGTTGAGGTGGGAGCTCTGGGTTGAATAGGTGAGCCTCGTTGTCTTAGCAGCGGGATGGTGGAGATACTTTGATATGTATTGTAATGAGATGCTAAAGACTATGAAGTAAAGGGAATTGACACACTAGGCTTACCATCCTCATCGTCACCGAGACTTTGACTTTTGCTCTGTTCCCTCGCACGGTCGACATCATGGGTAACGTCCATCTCACTCATGCGGAAAGCGTTTCCACGCGGTCTTGTGAGAGGATATCTTCCACTGGGTGAATCTGGTGAATGTGTTGAGTAAGGCGCGGAGGCGTGCTGCTGGAGTGTCGGGAGACATCGCAGAAGAAGTAGATGGTCCACATTGTAAATCTGGGCCATAATTATTCGAAGGAGAAGAAGAAATGGCATTCGTTGGCATGCGAGGAATGGGGTGATTATCGT